>OW679202.1:98768460-98829244 GCA_940337035.1 Agriotes lineatus
TATAGTTTTAGAAAGATTCAAATTCTTCACAAGGACGCAGAATCCGGAAGAGAGTATCGGGAAACTATGTAACGGAGTTGAAAAAATGAGCAGATACCTGCGAATTCAAAAGTGATAAGGACTGCCTCATACGAAACCGAATTGTTCTAGGGGTGCATGATAAAAAACTGCAGGAAGCACTGCCGAGGGAAACTAAACTGGACTTTAAAAAGGCAGTTGAGGTTTGTAAAACAAGGGAGACCTGCAATCAACACATTAAGATTGTAGCAGAAGGACAAGTCCAAGAAATAAACGCTATCATACAACAAAAGCACAGGAAGCACACTGGTGAGGTGGAAAAATCACACAAACAAAATATCCCAAAACGTAAATGCAGTCGCTGTAGTACAGAACATCAACCAAGAAATTGCCCAGCTTGGGGAAGCAAATGTAGGAGATGCGGTCTGCCCAACCACTACGCTAAAGTGTGCAAATCTAAATTTGTACTCGAAATACAGTTTAAAGCAGCCAGCAACAGTGCAACAGCAGAACAAGCACCAACACAGGAAATTGAGGACGATTCACTCTATCTAAATGCTTTATTTGAAGTAGTAGAGAAAAAAGGAGTTGGAGCAATAACAAAAGGGAAACTTTCATTTAAAGAATACTTGTGGAATAACGGGAAGCAAGCAGAATTCAAGATCGATGCAGGATCAGATGTAAACATATTACACAGGCCTGCAAATTGAAATTTTTTGATTTTTTTTCACCGTAATGGGTGAATCGTATGTATTTTGGTGCGCTGAGTCCAAATATGACCTCAGTTTTTCTCCAGCACGTAGGGATTTTCCGCAAAATGAAAAAGAAAGTTATGCAAAACCCGCAGTACATATAGGTAAAAATGCATTTTGAAATAAAAAAAAATATATTACTAGTGGTTTATTTACATTTTTAAATACAATTTGATAAAAATAATATGTAGTATATACAATAAGGATTTATAATTCTTTATAATATCTACATCTTTTTCCCCCAAAACTCCGTTTTGAGCTTTTCCGTTTGTGTGGGATGTCTGGAAGTTCTCTATGAAGCATCCAACAGTAGTCTCCCACCATATTCACATCCCATCGTCCTTGGTACCTCCGTTCCATTTCTTTGATGTCTTGGTGGAACCTCTCGCCCTGCTCTTCACTTACGGCACCAAGGTTTTCTGGGAAATAACTCAAATGGGAGTTCAAAAAGTGAAGTTTCAAGCTCATGGAGCACCCCAAGGTTTTAAAACATTTCAACATTTTATTTACAATTTCTTCATAATCCGGGTCCTTATTGTTCCCCAAAAACTTAGTCACAACTTCTTTAAATGATATCCACGCCTCTTTCTCAGCTTTTTTCATCACCTTTTCAAACTGATTGTCTTTCATTAGTTTCCGAATGTCCGGGCCAACAAAAACACCCTCCTTTAACTTTGCCTCAGACAGTCCCGGGAATTTCTTTTCAAGGTATTTGAACGTTTCGCCATCTTTTGGCAATGCCTTGACAAACTGCTTCATCAGTCCAAGCTTGATGTGAAGTGGGGGTAAAAGCACTTTTTTGGGATCAACCAAAGACTCAAAGTGAACATTTTTTTCTCCAACCTTCAAAGTTCTCGTTGGCCACACTTTTTGGCTCCAGTGCTGTGCTTTTGCCCGGCTATCCCACTCACATAGGAAACAGGGGAATTTCGTATAGCCACCTTGTTGTCCAAGCACCATAGAGATGACTTTGAGATCACCACAGATAGGCCATCCAAACTCCTTATATTTCAATTTATCAAGGATAAAAGCCATGTTGTCATACTTTTCTTTTAGATGCACAGAGTGCCCCACGGGTACAGAAGCGTATTTATTGCCGTTGTGTAGCAAAACTGCTTTTAAACTTCTTTTTGACGAGTCAATAAAAAGCCTCCATTCATCTGACACATGTTGAATGTTAAACATTGACATCAACTTGGGAACATCAGAACAATATACAAGTTCGCCATCTTGAGAAAAATTTGACTCAAATTGTTTTTCTCTGCTTCTGTACCAAGAGAATGAAGTTCCAGATCTCAACAAGTTCTTTTCTTGAAGTCTAGAGCCCAGTAATTCAGCAGACTCTTTAGAAAGCCCTAAATCACGAACGAGGTCGTTTAATTCTTCTTGTGAAAACTGTTGGGGTCCACAGTCTTCGACTTGAAACTCATCATCCAACTGCTCTGACTCGCTCTCTGATGACTCTGGCAAATCGTCAAAATTGTGTGGGGGCACTGGTACTGGAATACCGGGTCCATGAGGCACAGGCCGAAGTGCAGATTGCATGTTTGGGTAACATATATCTTTTTTATTTTTGGCATTGTACCCTTGTATGTTGCAAGAACAAAAGTAGCAGTCATCGCCGTGGTTTCTCGGCTCTCTCCAAATCATAGGCACCCCAAAACGAAAAGATTTCACCTTTCCTTTAGACCACATGCGAAGTCCTTCAACACAGCCTGAACACACTCCATGAGGGGCCCAAGATTTTTCTTGATCTCCGATCTTCACACCAAAATAGGCAAAGTACACTTTTTTAATAAACTCCGTAATACTTCGAATTGTTTTTTTAATACAAGTTCGCCACAAATGTAACAGAAACTATCAGGATTATTAACACAAGCTCTTGAAGACATTTTGAAAGACACTTTAAGAATATTTAAATTGAAATGAACAAATTGAAGGACTACGAGGGGTATATATAGGGCAATGGGAAAATCCAGGTTTCATTTGTCAATAATGTTCACCACAATTACGCTAATTACCAGAAAGAATTTCTCCTATTTATTTATGTACTTTTATTAAAAAAAACATTTATTACAGTAACATTGGAATCTGAAAACACCGAAGAAAAGCGATAAACCTTAATTGCATACTATTAAGGTAATGGGTTTCCATTATTCATACACTGACTAATACTGTTAAATATACTAATTTTTATCATATTTCATAGTTTCTAATATAAAACTATGAAGCCGAATAGGAAAAACAACTTTTTTCGGCATATTCATAAATATACGCCTTAAGGTAGGCAATCCCGCAGAAAAATGCATTTTGCGGAAAATGCTTACGTGCTGGGAAAAAACTGAGGGCATTTCCGAACTCAGCGCACCAAAATACATAAGAATCACCCATTATTTTAAAGAAAAAATTTTGGTCGCAGACCTGTGTTATTTTTACTATCTGTTTTGACCAATTGTAACTACTTAGAGACACATCTGTAAATTATAAAAGAAGAAATAATTCATCTTTAACTAGAAGGATATAGTTACCCACTACATTATAATTACACTAAAAGAGATTCGAACCTGCCCTAGTCCCCAGTCTCGCTGCAAAGAATTCTAAATTTCTCGTCCAATTGAAACCATATTTTTCACTACATATTGATTTTCGATATTTAAAGACAAATTAGAGCAATAGCTATTTTATTATACATATTTCATAATATTGTCGCGATACGTCTAAAGTCGGGGTAACTGGCAATCCTTTTAGTTAAAATACACTTACACACAAAAACCAAAGCTACTGTTGCGAGATTAATAAGAACACTTAAGTCAAATACTTCCATTTATTTTTCTACCGTTTACAGAACACTTAAGTTTAATACCGTTGCTCCTTAACTTTACTTATTAACATCTTCTTATTAATTAAGTTAAGTCCAGTTTGACCAAGAAAACTCGGTAAGGTGTTTATAAATTTCCAAATAAGCCTATCAGAGCAGGTCTAAATTTTGGACTTTTGGCAAGTACATACGGAAGTGACAGTTCATAGTAGTCCTATGAATTTGACAAATTTGAAGCTTTCACACACTAAAATTTGTCAAGCTCGAACCCTCGCAAATTATCGCTAATAAAGTTTTACAATTCTGCTGAAAGAATTTGCTCCCGCTGGCACATAATTTTTATGATCGAGTTGCAACAGTTGCACTTCTGACCACGTACTAGCCATATACCTTCGTCCAATATTTCGGCTTACGAAGTAAACCCTGCATAAATTTACTCTAATCTATTCGTGAGATTGAAATATCTGCAGCTTTCCAGGGAGAGGCACGTTTCTAAACATCGGCTAAATATTCGCTTGTTGTAATTTAATATACCATTTTGCCTATGAAATTCTACCTTAAAATATTTATGATACAAATTGCTTATAGCTAACTAAATACAGTATTTTCCTACAACCGCGTATAGTTCATTTCACTAAAGAACGGAAATCGTAACATTATGTACAGATCAACCACGAGCGTTATGTCTACTTACACACCCATTGGCATCAAGAGAAAATGATAGCATGTGCAAAATCGAGTTGTTTATTACTGATAGATGTAATCTCTTGAAAAAGACGCAAAATTCTATGTACGTCTTCTTCACGAACCTCCACGATATGAAAGATTACAAGCGGGAAATTAGCGAGTTGACAAACGAAAATATAAATCTGAAAGAGAGATTGACGGTATTAGAAAAAAGAATAGAATCTGCTGAGAAGCGCGAAAAGAAGAATAACAAAAATTATTGGAGTGGACTTAACAGGAGGCAAGGAAAAGAAAGAAATCAAGGCATTCCTTTCTGAGAAGCTAAGTGTTGTAGCAACAATAATGGATACCAAGAATATAACTATTAGTAGTGAAAAATCTATTGTAATTGCAAACATAGGGCAGTGGCATCAGCAACTTGAAGTCATGAAAAATAAAGACAAGCTGAAAGGAACAGAACTATTTATAGACTATGATTTAACGGCGGATGAAAGGAAAACACAGGAAAATATAAGAAGTGTAGCTAAGGAGCAGGCAAAAAGGAATACTTACAAAAATAGAATATCGAAAGCTGATTAGAAACGGAGAGGAGTGGAATTGAGATGATGGTGCGAACAATCTGGTTAAAAAAGCCCTAACGGAAATCCAAAAAAGTAGAACTGAAGACAGGACCGGAATGCGAAGACAACTAAATCTCGAAAAAGGAAAATGATAAAGAATCTTATTATATTAGGAACTTGGAACGTAAGAGAAACTTTCGTGAAGGAAGATATGAAAAATTTAATTGCAAAGTTATTGAGGTATAGGGTAGATATAATAGCTCTGCAAGAGACTAAACAAAAATACATTTAAATAGTAGATATGGGCGATTATGTATTCTTTAACAGCGGAAGCCAACAAAGATTATTCGGAACAGGATTTATGGTTAATAAAAACTTGAAGTAGCTAATTATGAACTTCCAACCAGTATCCGATAGATTATGTAGCATACGATTGAGGGGAAAGTTTAGGAATATAAGTATAGTTAACCTGCATGCACCTTCTCAAGAAAAATAAGAGGAGGTAAAGATTGCCTATTACGAGGAGGTAGAGAGCTTATACCAGAAAATACCTAAGAACGATATAAAACTGATATTGGCAAAATGCAATGCAAAAATAGGCAAAGAGGCGATTTACAACCAATCGGACATTACAGTAAACATTTCGAGAGTAACGAAAATGGGAGAAAGTTAATAGAATTTGCCACGGAAAGATACCTAAGAATTTTATCAACGTTATTCAAGCCCAAAGAAATACACCTAGGCACTTGGATATCACCAGACAAGAACACTACAAATCAAATCGACCACGTAATAATAGAAGCAAAACACGTTGGTAGCAATAAGTACGTAAGTAGTTTCAGAGGCGCAGTCGCCGATATGGGTCATTTTCTAGTTCGCTTGAAAATGGAACAAGTAAGGCCAGGAAAGGAAGCTACGGTAGCCAGAAAAGGGATAATGTATAATAAGAGCAGTCTCCTTGATGAGAAATGCAAACATCAGTACAAAACTAGGTTGGAAAAAGAATTGAACGCTCATAAAGAATATAGAAATATAGAGGAGGAGTGGCAGAAAATAGATGGAGCTATAAAAGCTATAGAAGCTAGGAATCAAGCCAGGATGATAATGGTGAAGTGTAAAACACAATAAACTAGAGTCAAGTACGAAGAAACTAGAAAAGAAGCAAAGCGTATATGTTGAGATAAGAAAAGGAAGTACGTAGAAGAGCTACAAAGAATAGACGAAAACCTTCAACATTTCAAGGAAATATAAATGAAACTGAAAGGGGAACCAAATGAAATTGAAATCGAGAAGAATACCAGGAACGACAAGTGGAAGCTACTGATATGGGGGCACCATCAGTAGAGGGAGTTACGCAGATGATATGTCAACTGAGAGATAATATAAGGCTAGAAGAGAATGGTACTGTAGTGGAATTGCTTAAGCTGTGAGGTGAATGTTTGTAGAACAAGTTTTATGAGTTAATAATGAATATTTGGAATTAAGAAAAAAATCCAAAAGAGTGACCAAAAGCAGTACTCTGTTCAATATACAGACATTGTGCGAAAACTACAGAAGAATTGCGTTACTGGACATATCATACAAAGTTCTTCCGGGCTGTTTAAAGAGAAGGTTAGTGGAAATAACAGAGGAGCTGATTGGAGACCACCAATGCGGTTTACCAAACAACAGGTCGATTAGCGATCAAATTTATGTGATGAAGCCATTAGTATCGAACAGCTATGAACAAAATCTGCCTTTACACCTGGTCTTCATTGAGTTTAAGCAAGCGTATGATACAGTAATTAGACGAAAACTCGACAAAACCATGGGAGAGTTAGTGTGTCCACGAAACTAATAAGATTAACGAATATGACATTGCAAGGTTCTAGTAGTAAGGTTATGATCAATGGCAATGTATCGCAACCATTTGAAGTCTGTCGCTGTTTGAGGCAAGGAGATCCACTGCCCACAACTTTATTTAATTTGCTTCTCGAAAAAGTCGTACGTGAAAGTGAAATATATACAAAATACACAATATTTCATCACAGGCATCAATGCGCAGCCTACGCAGATTATATCACATTGAGTACCAAAATAAAAATAAAACTAAAAATAAAATAAAATATAATAGAATAAAATAACTAAAACCAAACAGGAGCTGATAAACATAATACGAAGACTGGGAAAAGAAGCAAAAGAACTTGGTCTACAAATGAGTATGGAGAAAACTAAATACATGGAACTAAACGCGGATGAAGGCAAATACAAGGGTAGAAGTTTAAAATTTAAAACAGAAGAAGAAGTTAACTGTGAAATTGCGGCGGTAAATAAATTTACCTATTTCGGAGTGACGATTTTTAATACAGTAGGAGATTGCATAGAGCCGCAAAGCAACTTTTGCAACATGTAGTAGATGGAAAGAAAAAAAGAGGAAGACCCAAACGTAGATAGATGGATGCAGTGACGGAGAATCTGAACGAGCTGGGAGTTCAAAACTGGAAGGACGCGGCGCCAGAGACAGAAGGAGATGGAAAGAAATAATACACCAAGCCCAGGGCCTTCAAGGCCTGTAGCGCTATCCAATATATAATAGCATAAAGGCATGGTAGAAGCAGCTGTCTGCTTCGTTGTTTAGTACTTATTTATAGTATTCCTTAATATAATATTGTTCTTTTAGACGAAATATTATGTTGTTTATTTGTGCGTAAGCAAATTATTGCATTTTTACTTTATTACATTTTTGGAGCTACAACCTTTACAGTTTAGCACGAGTTTAGGGTTAACTTCTGGATTTATTGCAACAAGAGGGTTCTCTCGCTACGAACTGAGGTAAACAAGAAAAGTAGATCGCATTTCGATTGGGCCAGCTAGCAATAGAGCAGGGGAAAAATTAATAAAAATGTAGGGGCATAAATTAGCCAGCAAAAGTTACATGGCTTGCTAATTTTAGGAATCTTTACAAGTACCGTAAAACGGGGTGAACTTAACCACTTTTCAGTTTTAATTTGACATATCTTTGTAAACGTTAATAATTTATTGTTTTAACTTTTTCATGCTAAAACATAGATATTGTGGCATTCTATAACTTTTGTATTTTTATAACGTTAGCAATGTTTTTTAATCTCGTCTGGTCAGGTTAACCCCAGCAGGGTGAACTTGACCGGGTATTCTATTTTACCTGCGCCTTATAAGGTGAACTTGACCACAGAACATTATTGTAATAACTTTTACAAGTTCAGAAAAACAAGAATTTTTTGTACTTACAAAATAAGACTAAATATGCAAGAAATAATAATTATTTATTATTTTTCATAAGGTAACAAGCATCACAAAGTGCAAAAACTATAATTTTAAGTTCTATTATACAAAATTAAACAACTCATTGTGAAATTTAAAATGAAGTATCCCGCGGCGTCCAATATCCGGTTATAACACCATCTCAACAACATCTTCCCGCTTAATAACATCTGGATCTTCTCTTTCGGGAAAATAAATGTGGTTTTTCCATACTTTCGCAGATATTTTATTTCTATATTATCTCCATCTAAAACACTTGTTATCTGAGCAATGAAGTAGTAGTAGTAGTAGTATTATTATTATTTTTGGGGAGACTCATGTCTAGCAAGTAGGCCTTTATAGGCCCTGTTTGCCAACCCCATGAACAAGGTCTAGGCATGCAGAGTAGCAGATACATTTGCCTTACTTAGAATTTTGCCGAGACTAAGGGGTTTCAACCTTAGCAAGGGATCTTTTACATGCTACACGTCGTAGTAACATGGGACCCACGGCTTTACATCACTTCCGAATGATAACATTCTGTAGAGGTTTTCATCCGCATTTTTTTATTTTTAAAAACCTCACCAGGGTCGAACTCTCGACCCTTAGGTCAGTAGCCAGAATGCTTACCACTGAGCTATGGAGCCCGGCCTGAGCAATGAAATGTTTGACTATCGTCTTCTTCTTTTCTGTCAACTTCACTAGAATGTATTTGTCCACCTCCATTTCAGCTTAGTTCTCACCACGGTTTTCTGCTTGTTCAATGAGTTATTGCTCATCTTCACTATTGTTACTTTCGGCATTAAAATGTTCGTCTGCGCTTGAGTAGGAACTAGGAACTGCAACTTCTGAATCAGACGAAGACCCAGCATCTGATTGGAGCAATCGTCTTCTTACACCACTGGTAGAAGGTTGTAATATGTCACTATCCGGCGGTTTCTCAGAGCTATAATCAGCTGCTACAGAACGCCCGGTACCACGTTCAATTTTTACGTTTCGTAGGTACCACGCTTTTAGCGGAATTTTGTTGATTCTGTAAATAGTCAAGTAACACAGCATTAACATTTGGAGAATCGTTAGAATCGGCTGCAGTGGTCTCCCGTGAAACTTTCATTAATAGCCTTTCTTTTGATGGAGGACATATACCACACGTGGCAAAACCCCCTACAGCTGTTTGTTTTATTTTAGAAGCTATATCATCAAACAAATTTTTGAGTAAACCTGGAAACATATTTTTTTCTACAGCCGAAGATTTAGGGTTTGATTTTATCCAGGTTTGTAGTATATTCCTCCAAGCTCGTTTCATAGGACCAAAACAAACTTACGTCGCTGGCAGGCACAAGAAATGTATATTATGTTCTTTGCTAGTTGTAACACTTCTTGGGTAAAATGTGAGGACAATTTGTCCCCAATTAATACTTTAGGTCCATCTATATTATTTATAAACCAAACACTAAAGCATATCGCATCAAACCATCCATGATTTGATCTGTTATATCGAGAACCTCTTGCGCAACATTTATCGTTGCAAAATGGAGTGCCCTTTGGTTCCCCGCTTCTCCATGAATCCCAGAGGTGAATTGTCTTGTAAAAAACGTATGGTGGCAAGATATCTCCTGTGGCTGATACGCAAAGCATGAGCGTTATGGCACTTTTGGTATAGTTGATGACATTAACCTGGGTCGTTGCTGAGATTGCTGTTGTCGTAGTTAAATATTGCATTTAGAGCAATTCATTCTATCTTTTTAGATAATTCATCATGAAATTCGCTTAAAACTGCTTGATTTACAGTGGTGCGAGTTCTTTTGATATTATTGCTAATGCGTTCACTATTCACTGCGAAAATGGAAATTGTTTTACCCTGCCAATCTAAATAAGTCTTCGCCACAAACCGCAAGTCATTTGTATCTAAGGGAAAAGCCCAATCGGCACATAGAAAAACTGATTCCACAAACTCCTTTTCTTCATTTGCTGTTATACAGTTTATCCTCCCTGTGGGTTTGGACACCGTCCATGGATACGGTTCATCAAATTGCCTTTAGAAATATTATATTTTATAAATGCTTTTGTAGCACTTGTTTTTCCATCTTGGACTTCCGTTAAGCATTTTTCTAGGGTTTCTTCAGAATAATTTTTATTGGTACGGGTATCGGCTTTACCTATTTATTCTTGGCATTACGGCAAACAACACAAAAACGATCCACACTCTACGAATGCTTTAGTAATACTAAAGAGCTTAGCATTTGCGACAAACATGTGCGGACTTGTGCATACAACTTCAGACATGATTTACAGCGGTTGTATTACAAGTTGGCATGACCCTGCAAGTCGGTCAAGTTCAGCACCGATTTTAAGGAATTTTGCATAGCTTCATATTTACTGATAAAAAAATATAAATTGTAAACGTTAACCAAACCTAACTATGGAGACGTCTTATTGATATATTTAGCCACTGAACATTAACTTAGATGTTTAAAAATTAATTATAACATAGAATCTGTTGATAGATTTTTTAGGGTCCACTGTAAACATACAAATCTGAGAGCAGTTACTAAATATTTCTTCTATATAAAATTTTTAAATAGCCAACCGTACCTGATTGCATTGTAAGGTAATACACTGACGATATTAAAAAATATTATAACTGTTTATGTAAAAATATAGTTAATCTCTGAATATTATGAACATTTTTGGACTTTTTGGTCAAGTTCACACCAGCAGTCAAGTTCACCCCTTTTTACGGTATATAGTTTTCATCATGTCTACGTGCTTGTTCGGTCTTGCATGTTGCTTATTTCTTTTAGGCCTTTGCTTGTGAGGCCATCGACTATCATCATTTCTGCCGTTCTCATCATTTGCATTGTCAGGGTGGGTTTCAAAGGTGTTTTATAAATTTTCAGCGCTGTTATCGTTGTTAAAACATTTATTCTTCCATATTATGATTTTCAGGCTACTTGAAATGAACGGAGCCTTCATTGTTTCCTCGCTTTTTGCTGTAGGTGACGTTGGTTGTTATTTCTGATCCTAAATAATTGAATTTTGATAACCTGCTCTATAGATTTTACATCAATTGCAGTTTTACATCGTATGGATTATTTCGTTGTTACTATACAGTTTGTTTTTCGGTGTTAAAAATCTTGTTGGGGTTTTTATATTCCTCGATGAAAGCGTAGATTATTATCCGAATCAGCAATGGGTACCGTATCGTTAGCGTAGTACACAGAATGTAAATAAGTGTTTTCCATTTTATATCTTGTTCTCTGGGGATGTGAAGATAAAAGGGGTCATTTAATTTTATTTATTTGCTTGTGATGCGCCTTGCCTTGATTGATGTTCTACAATTTTTATTGACTTCATATACTAGGTGAATCATGTTTTCGTTGATGTATTTTCCTTTTATTATTTCAGTAACGTCTGTGATGCGCACTTGGTCGATTGCTTTGTTTATATTCAAGAAACACATGATTGCTAGTTTGTTGAATGTTATCGATTTTTCAAATATTTATTTTAGAATAAGTATAGTAACTATGGTACTCCGCTTTTTTCTGAATGCTGGCTGCTTTTGCTTATTTGATTACCTCATTGTTTCCAAGATGAATTTCGTCAGTGCTTTAAGAGTAGTGTTGAGGGGAGTTATGCCGATTTGATTCGACGGTTATGGTTTCTGGCTTTTCGTAAATATAGAGATAGCTATGTTGGTTTTCTAGTCATATCGTATTGTGTTATGATGCAGTATACTTCTAAAGAAATAAGTTATTTTTTGTGCAGTTGTTGTTTGACGTATTTTAACAATTCAATATGGTTGTTATCTGGTCGAAGACTCTTCTAGTCCTTTTTCTTCAAATATCTGTTCTTCTCTGTTTTCTTTGTATAGACTCTCACTTCATCTATAGTAAATTTCCCTCAACATTCCCCAAATTTTCTTCTGACCTCAAAATGGGTTTCCCCATTTCTTTATTAAACATCTGAACCGTCTTAAATTCATAATGGCAAAACATGTACTAAACCTCTTCTTTTCTACTCACTGTGTTTTGAAGAACGTTGCCTACTATTTGCAAAAATATTCAAATTAACTCCGATACACGTGGTGTAAATAGTCAGAAGATTGTGGTTTTCCCAAATATTTAAATATACTTCATCTAGTATTTTATTTTAAATTAGACGCCGTCAGTTCCCAGTGAATGCTGATCTAAGAGAGATGCAAAGTACCCAGTAAAATACTAGCAGAGTTCTAGAATTGTAAAACCAAACGGTGTTTCATCTCTTGTTGTTTTTAGAGCGAAGCGACTTCGTTTTGGCGAATTCTAACACCTGTTGATACTATCACGTTCTTATATTGCAAGATCTAATAACGGTAATTCTAGTTTTTGTAAGATTTTCTTGCACATCGAGAATGTTCGATACCGCCGTATTAACCCAGTTCGCTCCATAACGTTTTAAGATTTCCAGATTTGTATTTGCGTCATGCGTTTGTTCGTGTCATTGCCAATATAATAGAAACACGTGCGTTTGAATACTTATTGATTCGGTCTTATTTCTAAAGGTTTCTCTCGCTATTTTAAAATTAAACGATCACTGAAATCACTTGCCCTTATTATGGAATACTTCATTATTGGTAAAAATTAGCTCAACCTTAAACGGTGGTTTTCCAAAGAAAATAATTTTTGGAGCACAATTGCTAGTCGGCATTTTCGGTGGTGAAATAAATAATGAAACGGTCGCTCAGTTAGTTCTTCCGACACATCCATGTATCATGCGCTTTTGTTTACAGCTTCCTTTCCACGGCTGTTTCCACTTTCCTGATGCATCCTTTGTTTTATTTAGTTTATAAAGCCATTTGACTGCCACCGTGAAAGGTTATTTATAATTATTACGTTCTTCGCATGATGTTGGTCGTAGTAAAAGAGTGTTGCGAACATAAGCTCCGTCCGTGAGCAATCCTTTTTCGCCATTTGTATACAAATCAAGACGCGCCCGAGCAATGATTTATGTTAGCACACCCGCCCCTTGTGTAATATGTCATATGCAAAATGGTTCCGTTCGGCATAAATCCTGAATACCAGACATATGTTACATGACTTGTGAAGCGTTAAAGTGGTGAGCTTCAGAAAATAAATAGTATTTGTATTTTCTGTGCTTTGCTCTAGAGCAACCTACTTTCATATTCAAATCAATGCCCGCCAACGTTACAGAAATTTTGTTGACTTGCTAAGTTATTTGTAAAACTCCCAAGAATTGAGTAGGTGTCAAGAAGAAAAATGTTTAAATAAATTTAAAACGACTGCTGAAATATATGTATAGAAAACCTGAAAGGTGTTGCTGGAAGAGTTGTATGCGTAAATATGTCAACAAATGATGCCTCCTGTTTATATAAGTCCATGTTTTAATAATGAACGATTAATGATACCAAACGCTATAAAAGTAATTGAAGTAAATCAAAAATCATAATTTTAAACTTGCAGTTGACGTTCAAATTATCTGTCATAAATAGCATTAAGAAGATTTATAAAATAATTGAATTAAAATTATTTGTAAGGTCTGTAAAACAATAAATAACATTTTATCGGCTCCCCTAACTTTTCCTCTTTGAAGCATATTTTTCTAGAAAGATATTAAAATACGATATGAAGTTACAGATTGCTTTTTGTTAATTAGTTAAATTAATTAAAACAAGCATATGATTCGATAAGAAAGGACAAGCTGTTTAGAGCAATGGAGCAATTAGAAACTGGTCAAGAATTAATAGATATAGTACAATTACGAAACATAATAAAAGGGAAATAAAAGAGAAGAATAACATCATCAACAGTTCATATCAGTGTCTGGCTTAAGCGGACGGTCTAACAATTCTTTCAAGTACGAAAGAAGATTTTTTTATTAACATAGGATCAACAATCAGAATACATGTATTCTTCTATAAGCTAATATGATGTCTAAAACTGGCGTGATGAGGACCAATCACTGGATTGATAGGTCAGTCTTTTAAGTCTTCTGACGACCTGGTGGTGTGGGAGCTAGTTTAACAAGGGATTGTTTTGTGCTGTAATTTTATCGAGGTGTTTTGGTGTTCTATCATGTATGACTTCTATTATTAGAGGAATACTAAGATCTTCATGTAGCATTTGATTAGTTATGTACCACGGCGCGTTGGTTATTATTCTTAAGATTTTAGATTGACATCTTTGCATGATGGCGATATTTGACTTGCTGGCGCAGCCCCATTGTTTGACTCCGTAGGTCCAAATGGGCTTGATGACGACTTTGTATATCAGCAGTTTGTTGTCCAGGGTGATGCACGTCCAATTAACCAATAAAGATTTTTGAGTCTTAATTCTATGTTTCTTTTTTTTGTTGATGTGTTCATGGTGGTGGATTGGGATATCTCTATGTTGTTTAGGGAGATTGGGAGGCAGTGCCCTTTACTCAAGGTGAAGACAGTCTTCGAGTTGATCAAGGTGGTTTTGGACATGGTGTGATGCAATGTTTGCGTCACTGTTAGTCGCAAGTATGATTGTGAATGTTATAGTAAGTGTGGTTGGTAGATCAGACGTATATAGTAGATATAGGAAAAGTCCCATGACGCTTCCCTGGGATACTCGTGAGAGGATTGGGCATAGTGTTGAGACATCGTCTTGGACTCGCGTTCTAAATTGCCAATTAGTTAAGTAGGATTCTAATAGTTTGTTAAATTGAGGTGCTAATATTTTTTGAATTTTGTGTATCAGTCCATTGTGCCACACCTTATCGTAGGCTAAGCTAACATCGAGCAGGATAGCTGTGCAGTAGGCCGTTACCTCTAGAGCAGTGTTTATTGTTTGAGTGATCCTATGGAACTCTTGGATTGTTGAGTGGGACTTGCGAAAGGCAAACTGGTAGTCAGGAAACCGGTTTGATGCTGTGAATTCAGGGTCAAAGATTCGTAACACTAGCCTCTCAAGGAGCTTGGATATTACCGATAACCAACTTATAGGGCGATATGACGTCACGTAGGCAGGATCTTTACCCGACTTGAGGATGAGTATTAATTCAGCCTTTTTGAATTCTGTAGGCCAGTACTGAAGTCTCAGTACAGCATTAAATATGTAAGTTTTTTTTGGGAGTTCGCTTAGCATTCTGGCTGTGATTTGATCTAATCCTGGCGATTTCTTGACATTTAATCGCTCTAATTATGATTGGCCCTGTTCCCCTACCGTACTCAGACCTATTATTAGCTTGTATGCCTACACTTTCTATATTTTCTTCCAACTCGCATTTGAACACATTGTTTTTCTGTGAACCTTTTGCCTTCAGCCCAAATTTTGTCTATTTCATTTGTTGTGTACGCTTCTACCTGAAATACTTCCTGATTAATTTTTTCTTCCAACCTTTCACACCTGGTGTTTACGTTTGCTTCAATCAGTGCCTGTCCTTGATCTAGCCTAACTTCTAAATTTTCTACTTTATTCCCATGTTCTACAAATTGGTCATGTATATTATTCCACCTTTCCTGATCTTTAGCTTCTGACTCTTCCCACGTTTAAGATTCTGCTGTACTTCTAGCCTAATTTCTAGATTGTTAGCTATCATCCTATTATTTATCTCATCTAGCTTTTTATGCATTTCTTGATTGTTCTGTTCAAACTTATTGCTTGTTTCCTGACTACCCTTTTCTATCTTAGTACTCATATTATTCATATCCTGCTTCATCTCTCTCAACATCCTGATTTCCTCATTCTCCTGTTCTGCCTTATTTTGTTGCTCTAACTGTGCTGTTCCCAATTCTGTTTCTACCTGCGTTTCTCTGATTTTCTTTATTACATGATTTTTTTTCCGTTTGAGCCTGCATTTTATTTTTTCCCCTTCAACTTGTATACACTATTAATCTTATTTATTTTAAAATTAACTACCCCTCAAACCTATTGTGTCACGTTAATTAACAAAACGCTTATCTACTGATAGTGACTGCACAAAAATAAATACTGGAGAGCTTGATGCGACATCTAGAATATGGGCTATACTTGCCTTATCTAACTGTAAATACTCAGAACAATGTTAGGCAAAGCTTCGTCAATGAGGATATCACAAGCACTCATTTACGTTACAACAACACTATGATGGTCTAGCATGACATTCAATAAGTGAAGCTTTGTATCTCAGGGTTTATAAATAACAAATTTAATAGTACTCTAGCATCTAAGGCTGCAGCTGGATCTTGATCCACCCCATTTTGAGCTAGCTGAAACATTACTTAATGACTTTTCTTAATACATCAGTAGAATGGCAACTAAGTAAAGCCTAATCGAAAGTACGTTATACCGGGTGACAATGAGACTAGGTCTATGCTTATATCTTTTTTATTTATAAATCGATTTGTATAAAATTTTACACCAAGATACTAGACATACTTTCTGATTGGCCGATAGATATAGTCAAAATGGCTGACTTCCAGTTTTACCGGAAATGATACTAACTTTTATTTTTTAAATAGAACATTCTGTATATTTTATGTTTTTCTGAATCTGCGAGTCAAATTACATATAATAGTCTTCCCAAATTAAAATTTTTTTAAACAATAAAATTATTTTTTCAATTTTTATTTTTTACCATAGAAGGCCTTAACTTGGAAAAATCTTTTCTAATTGACTCTAGCAACTCTTAATAATAGCTATTTTATCAATAAAGTCAATACCAAACCTTTAATAAAAGAATATAATTTGCTAAACTCGTTTTTTAAGAAAAAGTCGCTTTTTTTAAATGGCACCTACTAAGGGCCATCTTACCATTAGATAGAAAATGTAATTACCAATCTAACGATATGCATCATGCACTACTTTATCTTTATCAGAAACTGAAAATTATTTATTCTTTTAAATATTTGTTTAAAAGACACCACTGATATTTTGGGCTATTTTGGGCCCAGGTAGACGAGCGAGGGCACACAGGAACCGAGCCGACAAGGGTCCACACACACATATGTGCGTGCAGTTGCCAATTCACATTTGTCGTAACAAGTTGTTTTCAATATTTGGTTAAGTTTGTTGTGAATAAATAACATTAAAATCAGCGAGAGTTTTATTGGTGCTTCAATTAAATAATACGAGAAATTAAGAAGCAAAACCTACATGGTCCTTCGAGCCGGATGAATTTAATTCGTTAATTACAACAAGGGAACTTCATATCAACGTGCCAGGACAACAATCCACTAAGGTGAGTCTCCGATCAATGATATTTTGTTAAACCCTGCTAAGCACTTCATTGAAATCCTTACATTACGCAACATTCCTTATTAATTCACCTAAACAAACCCCAACCATGAGTGAGTCAGACAATGCTTTAAAGAGTTTAAGAACAAAGCGGGGCCAAATCAAATCCGCGGTGACAAGATTCTCCACTTTTCTAAACTCTTTAAACAATATAAGCGACAACAATCTCAGCGCAATCGAGTTACGGCAACGTACTACTAAATTTCAAGAACATTGGCAGCTCTTTGATGACATACAATCTCAAATTGATGAAGTAGATCTAAACGAAATTGACGATACAGAACGCGAAGAATTCGAAAACAATTATTTTCGGTTAATTAGTAAGGCTGAAGATCTCATTGCCAGGCATAATCAATCAACGATCGTCCATACATCAAATAATCTAAATGAGCCTACAAGCAACACCGAAAATCAATTGCAAAATCAAATTCGTCTCCCGCGAATAAATCTACCGTGTTTCTCTGGTTTATACGAGGAATGGTTTACATTCTACAACACATTTTCATCATTGATTCATGGAAATAATTCAATAACGGACATACAAAAATTCCAATATTTGAAAAGTTCCGTTTCGGGCAAGGCTTCTGATGTAATTCAATCCCTCGAAATTTCGGCGGAAAACTATCAAGAAGCCTGGGCTTTACTTAAGAACAGGTACGACAATAAGCGAATTATAGTACGAAACCACGTAAAGGCTATCTATGATTTACCCGTATTGACGAAGGAAAGTTTACACGGTTTACGGGAAATAGTGGATGGCATTTTAAAACATCTGCGAGCACTTAAGGCCCTAAAACGTCCGACTGAAGCCTGGGACGATTTGCTTACTCACTTAATCACCGCTAAACTGGACCCCATAACTAACAAAGAATGGGAAAGCAGGCAAACTTCAAATGAGCTTCCGACAATAAATCAGCTTATTGAATTTTTAACCCACAAATGCCAAACGTTGGAAGTTATATCCAAAAGTGCAAATCAACAACCAATCGCTCCTAAGTCGAAATCGGTCTTCCATAAATCTCCATTAACACATGTTTTAACAAAGAGGCTTATTTGTCAATTATGCTCCCAAGAACATTATGTAGTTCACTGTGACAAATTCTTAGCGATGCCTATTGAACAAAGAATCGCGGAAATGAAGTCAAAAAGAATGTGCTTAAACTGCTTAAGAACCACAGCTCATCGTTGTTTTGCAAGCACTTGTAGGAAATGTCACAAACGCCATAACACCCTTTTACATTTACCTGTTCAACAATCACAGGTTATGGAAAATGCAGTTCAAGCAATTGCAACGTCGCAGTCGGATTCAATCAACGGAAATAATTCAACCGACCAAGCACAACATGCTACAACTAGTTACCACTCGCTGCCATCACAGGAATTATCTACAATTTTATTATCAACAGCATTAATTAATGTTTATGACAGCAGTGGAAATCAACACGTTTGCAGGGTTCTTCTAGATTCCGGTTCGCAATCAAATTTTGTAACATCTTCGTTAGTAGCGCGCCTAAATTTGCCCAAAGAATCAAAGGCCACGCCGGTAGCAGGAATTAATCAAGCTAGTGTTCAAGTTCACCATGCAGTAACGGTATGCTTTAAATCTCGTTTTAATGCATTTGGAGCAACAATAAAATGTCTTGTTTTAAACAAAATTACAGAAAATTTACCTCAAGTATCCATCTGCAAAACAAATTTGTTATACCACCAAATATAAAACTTGCGGATTCAGAATTTTTCACCTCTAAAGAAGTGGATATGTTAATTGGAGCAGAACTATTTTGGAGATTGTTATGCATAGGTCAAATCAAGAAGACAATTAATCAACCTCTACTTCAAAAGACACATTTAGGCTGGATTGTGACAGGCAAAATCGTATTAAATAACATAACTACAAGTACAGTTTGCAATTTGTCTACATCTGCAAATTTGGATTTCGACCTTCGACGTTTCTGGGAGCTTGAAGATTGCAAACCTCACGGCAATTTGTATTCCGATGAAGAAAATGCGTGTGAAAATCATTTTCAGGCTAATATGACACGTGATATTAACGGTCGCTTTATAGTAAAACTGCCTACTAAAGCAAACATCAAACTACTCGGCGAATCATATGAAGCAGCTTTGAAACGTTTTTTAGCCCTCGAGAAAAGATTGAATAAACAACCAGCCATAAAATGTCAATATCATAACTTTATGAAAGAGTACGAACTGCTTGGCCATATGAAGCTTGTAACCAACACCGCTAATACAACAACAACATATTACCTGCCTCATCACGCTGTGGTCAAAGAAGACAGTCTGACAACCAAGCTCCGAGCCGTCTATGACGGCTCGGCAAAAACATCCAGTGGTTTATCATTAAACGACATACTAATGGTAGGACCTCCAATTCAACAAGACATATTTGAAATATTGCTAAGGTTTCGAATTCACAAATATGTCTTGACAGCGGATATTGAGAAAATGTATCGCCAAGTAAGGGTCAACGAAGAAGACGTTAATCTACAAAGAATACTTTGGAGAAGATCCGAGGACGAACCGGTATCAATTTTTCAGCTAATGACGGTCACTTATGGAACAGCTTGTGCACCATTTCTAGCAATGAGATGTCTACGTCAGCTAGCCGTTGAACAACAAGAGCGTTTCCCTGAAGCAGCACGTACAATTTTGAGGGATTTTTATGTAGACGACGGATTATTTGGAGGAGATTCCATTCAAGAAGTAATCACCACTAGAAATGATCTCATTGTGCTATTACAGCAAGCTGGCTTTACATTACGAAAATGGGCTTCCAATGAAAATAAATGTTTAGAAAATCTCCCAGTTCACAATACAGAGGCAAATACATTGTTTCTTGACAAAAACAAGCAGAACAAAACGTTAGGACTGTTATGGAAAGCTGCCAACGATTCACTACAATATTCTATAAAGACAGACAAAACCAGAGACAGAGTAACCAAAAGGACAATTTTATCTGCAGTTGCCAGTATTTATGATCCCCTTGGTTTACTTGGACCTGTTACGATAACGGCAAAATTAATAATGCAGCAGTTATGGCAGTTAGGACTCAAATGGGATGAATCACTTCCAATCGAATTATATACAACCTGGAATCATATAGAAATCAACTTTCTGTTTTAAATAACATTTCAGTAGATCGAAGAGTGTGGTTTGCAATTTTCCCAGGACTGTCCAACTTCACTCCTTTTGTGATGCGTCTGAAAATGCATATGGCGGCGTGTCTATATCAGATCAGAAGATTACTATGGCAACGTCACCACACGACTCTTATGTTCCAAATCGCGAGTAGCCCCACTAAAAAGGATCACATTACCCAACTTGAATTATGTGGAGAGCTACTTCTAGCTCAGCTATTTCAAAGAGTCAACGCAGCGCTAGGATTAAGATTCGATAATTGTTATTTTTGGACGGACTCGACAATAACACTAGCATGGATATCAGCAGCCGCAAACACCTGGAAGACCTTCACTGCCAATCGCGTATCACAGATTCAAGAAATAACTCGGCAGTATTCTTGGCGGCACGTTCGTACATTTGACAATCCTGCAGACTTAATTTCAAGAGGTATTCAGCCTATTCAACTGCAAAAATGTGATATCTGGTGGACTGGACCACGTGGCTCTCTCAAAATTCAAGCGAATGGCCAGTTCTACATCAGTTTAATAACAACATCCAAGATCTACCAGAAAAACGGAAAATTGTAGCGGCCTTAACCAGTGTGGCAGAAGTACCATTGTTTGAAAAGTATTCATCACTCACCAGGCTAATAAGAGTGACAGCCTACTGTTTACGCTTTATAAATAACATACGAAATCCCAAGGAACTACGATTTACCAGAAATCTAACACCAATGGAACTGGAAGGTGCACTCCAACGGTTAACCAAACTGGCTCAAAATCAAGAGTTTTCTCAAGAAATTCAAGATTTGCTGAAGAATCAACCTATAAGTCGCAAGAGCAAGATATTGTCGCTAAACCCCTTTATAGACGAACAAGGAGTCCTCAGGGTGGGCGGCAGATTAAAACATGCAGCTGTACCATACGAGCAACGTCATCCAATTTTGTTACCTGCTTCACATGCACTAACAAACCTAATTGTTAAGAATGAGCATATAAAACATTTGCATGCAGGTCCACAATTATTGATGTCATTAATTCGACTAAGATTTTGGCCTTTGCAAATACGCAATGTTGTACGAAAAATAATTCGTAACTGCGTGATATGTTTTAAATCGAACCCCACTAGAACTCATCAGTTAATGGGTAATCTACCACAACATAGGATTATACCATCTAGACCCTTCAATGTATGCGGAATCGATTATGCGGGACCATTTTTAATAAAAGAAGGCACCAGAGGATCAAGAAGCGTAACAAAGGCGTATCTTGCAATTTTCGTTTGTTTTACCACAAAGGCTGTTCATTTAGAGCTAGTGAGCAGCTTGACCAGCGAAAGTTTTCTGAACACACTAAAAAGATTTATTTCACGTCGAGGAAAATGCTCCCACATTTATTCTGATAATGCAACTAATTTTGTGGGAGCAAAAAATGAACTGGTTGAGCTGCAAGATTTTCTAACAAGGGCCGAAAACCAGCAAATAATTGAAAAATTACTCTCAGAAGAGAACATCACCTGGCATTTCATTCCTGCGCGATCCCCACACTTTGGTGGAATATGGGAGGCAGCTGTCAAATCTGCCAAAAAAACATTTACGAAAAATTGTCGGTGATGCCAAACTCACGTTTGAAGAAATGTACACTCTATTAGTAAAAATAGAAGCTTGTCTGAATTCACGTCCTTTAACACCATTTTCCAATAATCCTAATGACTTGACAGTCCTCACCCCTGGGCATTTTTTGATCGGAGATTCCTTAGCGGCTCTTCCGGAAAATAATTTTCGGAGGTCCCTACAAACCGTCTATCTCGTTGGGAGCGAGTGTGCCAGCTGAATCAACATTTCTGGAAGAGATGGAGCACGGAGTATTTAGCAACCCTTCAGCAACGGACCAAATGGAAGGACAACCCATTGAAACCAATTGGAGTCAACGACATGGTTCTACTACGGGATGATAATTCACCCTCCTACACGTGGCAATTGGGTCGTGTCCAAGAACTTCATCCAGGAGACGACGGCATAACTCGTGTAGTGACATTAAAAACTGCAAGGGGTGTAGTGAAACGGGCTGTGTCAAAGGTGTGCGTGCTACCAATCGAACAAGACGATGTTTCTAATTTAAGAGTGTAGGTTAAGAGAAACAGACATTTACTTTAGTTTAATTATTCATTAACGATTATTATCTATTCTATGTAAACATTTTCTATTATCTTGTGCAAGTCAATAATTTTACTACTGTCCAGTGAATTTTGAAACCTACATTTCAAGGTGGGCGGTATGTTTAATCTAAAAGACACCACTGATATTTTGGGCTATTTTGGGCCCAGGTAGACGAGCGAGGGCACACAGGAACCGAGCCGACAAGGGTCCACACACACATATGTGCGTGCAGTTGCCAATTCACATTTGTCGTAACAAGTTGTTTTCAATATTTGGTTAAGTTTGTTGTGAATAAATAACATTAAAATCAGCGAGAGTTTTATTGGTGCTTCAATTAAATAATACGAGAAATTAAGAAGCAAAACCTACAATATTTTTATGTAATAACTAATAATACCTAAGCAAACTTGGCAACACTGTTGTACGTAATTTGAGTCGTAGATTCCGAAAAACATAAAACATATCGAGTGATCTATTTAAATAACCAAAGTCAGTGTCACTTCCGGTTTTACCGGAAGTGACACTAATTTTTAAATAGATTACAAAAATAATTGATTAATTAATTTTCAGTTTCAGATAAAGATAAAGTAGTGTATGATGCATATCGTTAGATTGGTAATTAGATTTTCTATCTAATGGCAAGGTGGCCCTTAATAGGTGCCATTTAAACAAAGTGACTTTTTCTTAAAAAACGAGTTTAGCAAACTATATTCTTTTATTAAAGGTTTGTTATTGACCTTATTGGTAAAATAGCTATTATTAAGAGTTGCTAGAGTCAATTAGAATATATTTTTCCAAGTCAAGGCCTTCTATGGTAAAAAATAAAAATTTTAAAATAATTTTTTTTTTAATTGAAAAATGGCAAGACTATTATATGTAGTTTGACTCGTAGATTTATAAAAACATAAAATATACAGGGTGTTCCATTTAAAAAATCAAAGTGGGTATCATTTCCGGTAAAACCGGAAGTCAGCCATTTTGACTATATCTATCCGCCAATCAGAAATTATGTCTAGTATCTTGGTATAAAATTTTATCCAGATCTATTTACAAATAAAAAAGATATAAGCATGGCCCTAGTATCATTGTCACCCGGTATACTGTTCTTCCACCATCTATTGTGAGAAACAAATACTTCGAAGCTTGTGTTTCTACGATCTCGTTTCTTGTATTTTCATAATTACATGCGAATTATTCTATGTATACAGTTTTTTAATAATGATTTTTACTATAAAATGTTAACCAAATATTGATAGCGATTTTAATCCTAGGCATATAATAAATTCTTCTGATAACCTTGTGTTGCTTTTACAAGACGTGTCTATCAGGGCTGAATAACAAAATATTTCATATTTATCAAATAAAATTAAGTTATTCACTATTATGTTTCCTAGTCGGGTTACACTATATTACATGACGTTTTATAGGTTTTCGGCGTATGAAAATGTAAATAAAAGAGTTGCCAGAGGATCAAATTAAACTTTATTTTATTTGACGGTGGAAACAAACACATTTTAAATTGATCGCGAGTTTGGTCTGTGTTACAGACGTATTTGCCCGTCGTACTCAGCAAGTAAGTGCGGTGTGCATATGGGGAGGGGTGGGGATTGAGCGATCATTTAGACACATCAAACAACGAATTTCGAGCGCATTGAGGTGATTTAACGATTTATATGAAGAAATTATATGGTGGAATTAACAGATAAAAATGGAACGGAAATATTTAACCTGGAAATACGTCGAGAAGTTCCTTCCGGACAGCTATCATGTCAATCGGGTTTCGGAAATGTCACTCGCCCTGAGTTCAACAGGTAACCATTATCATATTTATCTGTGATAGTTAGCGCAGTAGCTAAATCATGATTGTAGTATCCAATAGCAACGGATGACTATATAATAGTTATATGTAATAAAAGTAACTAGCAGCTTTAGCTAAGTGAAAATTGTGCCGTTGTGCGGGAAATTTAAATTTTGGCGAATGTAATATTTATTTAATCGTTATAATTTTTTGTTCGCTGAAATGGTTTGAAAGAAGGGTATTATGGATGCAATACAGACGAATTCGATTTTAAATCGTCAGTAGTAGTATTATAGTATATTAAACCACAAGTTGCATTAGGGCATGATTTTGTCGCACGCATTCGTATTTAGAAAACGAATAGCGAAGTGATTAGTTTTCTAATGGATGGTTGCCCCAGCAGGCGCTATGAAACGGGGTTTTTATACTATTTAATCTATATTGAATAAAATTATTCAAAAACTTTGAATGTTGTCATTTCATAAATGTGACAATCTGCCAGTTGTCTGAATCAAAAACACTGTTACGTTTTTCATATAAAAAAATAATGCAAACAAAGTGCTCTAATAGACTTTATTAAAGCACTGTAGTTTAATATTTACATTAAGATATGATAGTAGATAAAATATATTATATTTCCCATGAGTTTTATTGAACACTATTTTTAAAGGTTTTTATTTATCTAATTTGTAGTTGACTACATTAATGGCCTTTTAAAAATTGTATCGTCGTTAACTAGCTGGTGGTCATAATCATTTCATTGTTTAAATAAACAGAGATCTTAAATATTTAGACAAAGAAATAGAAACAATAATTCGTAAGTAGCTAAACGCTACCAGAGGGGTACGGTTTCAAGGTATTAGCAAGGAAAGAATATTAGCACTCTTTATAGGGACGTAAAGTCGTTATATATATTTAAAATATTCATGTTGTTGAAGCAAGCTTTAACTACCATGCTACAGTAAAAGAAATATTATCCTGCGAGGAATTTCCAAGTTCCCGAAAACCATAAAAGTTTCCGACGCGTTACTAATTACGTGCTAACCCGATTTGCGGTAAATCAACGAACCGCTGCTTGTTATTCGTCGCTAAAAACCAAAGCCAAAATAATAGCGGTATATCCAGAAAGTAAATATTCGTGGACAGCGTAGCGGAGATATTGTATAAACCGTGGAGAAAGGGTGCGAACAGAAACGGCAAAATAATTGAGTTCTAAATCTGATCTGCATGAAGTAGGGTATGGGATCCATATGACGATGCTCTTGTTCCTGTATCGCATGCTTCCTTCGGCTTTCAGGCAAAACGATAGTGATATAACAGCGCGTTTATGATAAATTGCTTTTGTCTCTGGAGAGGTCTATTTTTAATGCGTTACGTAAAGATCAAGACCAATAAAATGTACACTTGATGTTACAAAAACCAAACAATTAATGCTATACCAAGTGTTTGCTATTTCCTAAAATTTTAAATAATTAATATGGTTGTCTAATATGTATAATACGAGTAGCACCACTTAAAAAAATAATTCAAAGATGAAAGTGAAAATGAGTAATTACACTTTCAATAAGCATCTCAACATAGTTCGTTTGTTGTCGACCTTGTTAACATCCCCACTACAGGGGCATATGTCTCTTCTCTTCGAAGAGGTTTTAGGCATTAAAACCCCTCGGATTTCAAAGCCGGACTGGGAAATCGCAGTCAAGGCAATGTGCTTGCTGGGATTTGAACTCCAATTTTCTGGTCCGGAACCAAAAGCTCATACCTCTGAGCCACCCTCACTGCCTACTGAACACAATAAACAGATTATTACTGTACATTTTTGCGGCTTGGCTACTTCGTTTTTCTTTGAAGTGTGATACTGTGAGAGAGAGTGGCAGTGTGTAGCCAGAGCTACCTTATTATATCGCAGTCTTAACATTTGTGAAGTGAATATAATATTTCAAGTTTATAGAATAAACAACAGCAATCCGACCGCATACCGGCATGGTTTCCAATTCAAACTGCACAGTTAAATGTTACTTACGGGTATGTAACTACTCTAGTCAGGGGACAAAATAAACAATGTCAACAAGTCAAATTTTACACAACAAACTATCCTTACCCACAACTCCGTCCAATTCCCAAATCAGTGCTATACATCTACAATCTACATCAACAACAATTCCAACAAATAATCTTGATAGTAGTGATGACGAAAGCCAGTCAGTAATGCAGTCACAGTTGACAGATCATAAATGAAAGAAAGTAGTTCAAAACATCGATAGAAAAAGTATTTACTGTTCAAAAACACAAACGGCATATTATGCAATGCAAACAGCTAAGATGCGGCTGAAAACATAAGAGCAAATTCTACTGAAAATGAACCAAAAGTCGACAAGCCACCACCAATCTATACATATGTACGGTGTCACTATCTACAATAGCATAATAAAACTTTTAGCCTTGGTTGCACATAACGAACAGTACTATAGTAAAAACCCTTACTAATAATAACAATTAAAATAAATTCACGTACTCCTGATACTTGCAGAAAGTTTTGTATTTTAATTTCTTTCTCGCATATAAGTAAGTAGCTTTGGAGTAGCCAGAACCAGAATTCGTTGATTGTTTCGATTCATTAGATTTATAACACTTTTTTATAGTAATACACATCACTATTTGCTTCTAGTATTACATATCATTTTTGTAATTATTCTTAAGACTAAAATGTATGTACAGTACAAAAGCAAAATAAAACAAATTCGAGTTAATAGACGCCGGGTGGAGGATAAGCGCCTAAGTAGGTCTGCAACCAGTGAGCCACACCAACTAAGGGGTCTCTAGGGGCTTCTGCTTTTTTGCCTTGTGCTGCGGCGCCACCTGAAGGCTAAGCATAGAACTAAACATTAAAAGGCGGCGTTTGTTGACCACCGTTGGGTGCATGTGTAGTCCTTTTAGGGGTAGTTTAATGTTAACCCCTAGCTGTTTTTTTCGAAGGTGCTGTGTTGAGGCTACAAGGCGTTTTATTATACCAATTTATGCTCGTCGGCGAGCTGCGTGGTGGACCTCTGAGAAATCCTGGGCGTTGGTATATATTTTGACCTATTTCACGCGATTCTGCGGGCCCGTTTTCCGGACTCCATCTAGGTGCTGCAAGTCCTCCTGGAGACGTCGCAGAAATTTCCGCATAGCTAGGAGGAGGTGTATAAACTACGTAAGTTGTGGCTTCAATTAACTAGGTTTGGTGGTTTGGTTTGAAACGTGCTTCTCGTGCTGCGATCATATTAATTGGGGGAGGCTTAAACGTTTCCCTTAAAGGGCTTAATTGCGAAGTTCTGTGCTTGAAGTTGGCAGCAGAGGGTGTGGTCCTTTGTTATCGGGAATCGGCGAGGCAAAGAGAGCTCGAAGAACGGGTTTTAGAAATAGCTTTCTCCGGTACCGAAGATCGGCGAGCTAGAGGAATGGTTCAAGTTCAGGACAGTGGTTGGAACTCTGAAGGGCTTCTTCCTATAGGGTCCTAGACTCAAGTCTCTCAAACCGGCGGCAGCTCACCTTTCAGGGTAAGACTAGGTCCGGATGGCTTCAGCGGGCCCGTTTCGTTGGAAGAAAATGGAGTTTAAGGCGACAACACTCGCTTTCCAGGATTAGCTCGACTCTAAAGCTCTTTTTGTCTGCAGGCGGCTGGGCCTAAGTCCGACGGGGGCCCAGCGCTGGTGGTTCCTATAAGTGGAGTTGAACTCACAAGTCGCTATAATCAAGTCAACAGGGGCGAGCATTTCTTCTTATACCCTTTTAGGCTTCTATCACCTTGATCTTCTCCTGGGAGAATTTTGGTATGCATGCTCCGGGATTGTTTGTTCGCCGACTAGCGCAGCGCTGGACAGTTGCTCTTATCAACAGATCTTCGTGCTTTGGAAATTAGTAGAAGTACTAATTAGGTATAACTATTACAGTGGAACCTAATTTTATTTTGTCTTTCGATTATCTACCAATTATTATAACTATACATGTTATTATTATTAAGAAAATACAAGCGCAGAGGTCGAGTTTATTTTAGGCAATACGCACGAAAATGCTCTATATAAACAAAGTACTAGTAAAGCTGATACAGATCTTCCTTTCGTGACATGAAAAACGGATTGGCACAAGTTTCAACAGAGTACTGATGATGGAATTAATCTGTAGCTGCGCATAAAGTAATCCGAAGAAATAGATATGCCAGGTCAACATATAACAAATGGCATCCAGGAAACCAATTGGGGGTCTATACACGGTCGAGTGCAAATTGTTCTGCGGTCAATATTGTACATTTTTCTTTGTCTGTCAAAACTGATGCAAAGTATTTTAGCATGTATTTAAACTAAAAGCTTACCTGGAAGAAACACAGACAAATGTCAACAACTAAACCACTAAAGTACCGTCTGCTTGGGAGAAGATGGAATCTGTCAACTGGAAATGCTGCATAAAGCCATTCTGAAACGTATATAGTGTGCCACTGTGGGAATGCGCTAAGCCTACAAGAATTACAATTTTCCAAAGCTTCCAATCCAGATGCTTCGCAAAACTACGAATTCTCCTTGATACGTCAATAATCAGATATAAAAACTTATATGAGCCTAAAAGGAAAAAATAACAAGATCCGATAGACACTCGTGCAAAATTGGACTAAACACCACACAGAAGATAGACCTGAAATTAGCAACACAGAAGTGCGAATAGTAGTAAACAAGCTGAAAAATAACAAAGCTCCCGATGAGGATGGAGTAGTAGCCGAACCGTCAAAAATGAACGAAAACATCTAAAGAATTTAAAAATTAGTTAATAAATGTTTGAATGAAGGAAAAGTACCTTCTAAACTGGAACAAATCAACCGTAACGTTACTGTTCAAAAAATGAGTTTAAAAAATATAGACCCCTGTCGCTACTGTCACATGTGTGGAAGGTGTTTGTGAAAGCAATAGCAGATCGAATAATGATATATTATATCAATTTCAACCTCCTGAATAAGCGGGTTTTAAGACAAATTACACTACGATAGACCACACACAAACCATAAAAAAATTAGTACAGAAGCCAATGAATACAATAAATCTTTAACAATGGCATTCATAGATTATGAGAACACATTTGATAGTATAGAGATACGAGCCGCTATAGACGCGTTGCGAAGAAATAGAAGAGACAGCAGATACATACTACTAAAAAATCTGCGTGACAAAACAACATTCTATATGTAGTTACATGAGAAAACGAAAAAAATAACCTAATCACAAGAGTATAACAGGGTGCTGTACTCTCGCCTAAGTTGCCTACAGGTGTGGTAAAGGATCTTTTAAAAAATGTAATGTGAAACAATAAAGGTATAAGTATGAAAATATTAAGAACTTTTCCATGACATATTCGCGCTATATGTTACATGATGTTGATCATAATATACAGCCCTCTCTGATACAGGCCTGGGGTTCAATGTTCGTAGAATACTTCCTATCAATTCCTACTTTCTGTGTTTCCTTCGTATAGGATTCCTATTAGTTATAAAATATTGTGGTACAACCCCATTCTTCTAGTGTATTGGTGTATTGGTGCAGTCTACAAAGCAGAAGAACATTTCAACTTTCCTTTAAGTTGCCTTGAATTTCATATTTGTTTCTTCGTACCCTTGTTAGGTCAGTTTAAAAAATTGTCCACAGCCATTGCATTTTACACGCGTGCAAAAAAGATTTATTTCTTTGCGAGCAGTTAACAGTGGTTCTGTCGCACACAAGTTAAGATTGTTGTCCGATAGGGCAATCGTAGTTTCCGCAGTTACTCTATATATTGTCGCTCGGAACCGACGTAGCTGCTCCTCATGTCTAACAAATTAACCGAATGTTTCCCAGCTTCTTTATGGTACAACTTGTTTTGCCCATGGCGAACGAACCTTTCCTCTCCGCCTTTTCCAGAGTGCTAACTGAAACACTATTGGAGTTACTGTGTGGGCTGTTTTCACTTATAACACCGCTTCCAGAAATAAATCCTGTGTTTTTCAGGTGTCTGTGACATTAACATCGGTTTTCATCTATTATGAATCATTTTGGGTTGCACTTTGCAGTCCTGTAAAACTATAGTTGTAGCCTCTATTAATTTCGAAAGATTAAAGCTGGTGTGATCTGTCAGATCATGACGTAAATATAATAACAAATACATTTGTAGACATATTATGTGATTATATAACAAAAAGTACATCAAACGTCGGAAAGTTGTAAGGTATACACACAGAAAGAAAGCCACGAATAATTAATGGTAAAATCTAGAAGTGCCCAAGAACTCTTTCAAAAAGACAAAAGTTTTAATAATCATGAAGCAGTAGTAGAGTATATACATTTTATAGAAACCGAATAAATAATTTAATTACTAAGGGAAGACGTACGTACTACAGGGAAAAATAATCTAAATACGAATGATGTAGTCGGTTATCAATGATCCTAAAGCGATTTCAACTAAATTCAATACTCGGTTTACGTCAGTTGCAGATAAAATTATTAAAAACATCACCATAATGGTAACTTATCAGATACAATTCAAAAGGCCATAAGTTCAAAAAGCATATTCTTAACTCCAACGAACGCACAAGAAATTACATTATACACAAAGCTATTAAAACTCAGGAAAGCTCTTGGGCATAATGGGATTTAACTGCTGACACTTTACACGAAATAGTTAAGTTAATTGCGATTACTTTTTCAGATCTCATAAGTTCAATCTGGTATTTGTTCGTTTAAGACTGCTATAGTGAGCCCAATTTACAAATCTGAAACTAACAATTATATCATCCATATGATCAGAATCGTTCTTAATAATGTTTTGACTTACTCTAAGTAGTATCACCATGAAATTAAATAAGTTAATCGATTACCAACATTAAAGTTGTAGTTCAGCACAAGGAAACTGCATATTTAGATGTGTTGTATTTTGAATAAGGCAATATCAAGGTTGCAAGGCAGTCAGCACTAAATTTGTTAAAAAGGGAAGTCGAACAGCTCTGCGATTTTTCGATTGTAGTTTGACAGAATTAGCTGTTCTCTGAAACATTATTTTAAAGCATTATTATAGCAATTAGTGCATTTGCATAAGTTCACTTACTCGAATTATAGCTGTAGCTAGCTTTTAAAACTTCTACTGGGACTCCAGGAGTTGTTTCGCTTTAAACAACCGTTCTAGCCTAAAATGTGGGAAAGGTGCCGTTTAACCCTGATCATTGAAGTATTGATACTACAGATCACGCATTACTTATATTTTTTTGGTTACCATAGCAATATTCAGTCAATTGTTAATTTATAAACAGATCTATTTGTAAACTGATATTTTTGGCATAATTCTTTGCCTACTGTAATAGTAATTAGTGCAAATCTTTGGCCATGAGTGCCACACGCTGTGGAGTGAATACAAACGCGATTTAACAAATTTAAAAGTGAAAGTTTGCTGAGCGTACCCCTAACCATAAGGTCGTGCAACATAATACAACTCAATTTAGCTGCCATATAACTGCAGTGTCGCATTCAGCGATTTTGTAAGCAGAACAGGAGCAGGAGAAAATTGTACCAACATCGAGAGAAGTAGCAGTGTAGACCAGCGTCCAACGCCCGAGAATCCGGTAAAACGCCCCAAAGTTTATGGGAGTGCCTATAATTATTAAATCCTGTACAGAATAGAACAAAAGTCAAACTGACTATAATTGCGTAATATATGCCTGGAAGGTTTTAGTATATGTATGTATTATTTGTAACCTCATTTACTTTACGGTGTAGAAGCTGGTGCTTTATGCGCTGGCATCTGGCGGTACAATGCTTAACTTGCTCCGGATACGGGATACAGAGTTGGAGCGCGCCTTTGGTGCTTGCGCAGCAACGATTGTGTCTTGGTGATGTGTTGACCTTGTTACTCTATCTCTTAGGTATGTGGTTCTGAGTAGAGCACAGTAAATTTGGTGCCCAACTGTAAATGGTCTCACCGAGCCCGATCCGTGATGACAGAAATATTTTGTAGGAGTGGTTAAACAAGTAACCTGACCATAATTCAGAAAAGGTGATTTGATTTCATTAAGCCTTAATTGATTAAAATTTACTCATAACAAGCCATTTGTGTCAACTATAATTTAAAATTTATTTGTATTTGTTTATTCACATGCAATACTCCCATATTTTCTTGTTTTGCCTGAACTGAAGTTAAAAGTATATTTGGCCTCAATTTGTGCGTTTAATTTATTTGAATTGAATTACAACATTTAGGTGTTGGTTGAAACATAATTTTTCTGACAATTGCTCGAGATAAAGAGTCAGGTTAACATTGTTAATCTTTGTTCATGCTATTTAATATTGTGCTACAGGTAACTAAAACTTTTTATTTGATAAGAATCCCGAGATTAAACATTTATAGACAAGGTCAAGATGTGCGAAAGAAATCACAGCAACATATATGTACTCCGCACGCAAACTTCTTCATAGCGTAAGTGGAGAGTTTATTATTTACTAAAAACAAATTGCACAATCCGTTAAATTAGAATAAACATAAATTGAATTGAATTGTTCAGTCTGTAGAAGATTTCTTTATGTAGCCGTTCTTGTCGTGCCAATATTTCTTCGCCACCTCTCTGTTGCGCTTTTTGAGTTTATTCTTGACACTATAATTACATTTGATTGTTATTAAGTTTAATTTTTCTTCGTTTTTCTATTAAGTACAGGATACTATTGCTCATCCAATGGTTATTTTCTGCATGGTAGAAGTTGACCCTTTTTTAAACAAGAGAGAGATCAATGTTTTGAAGTTCTGTTATAATTTGCTTACTCTGTTTTATAATCTTATTTTTCGCTTGATATAATTTTTTTCAGTTTCAATTTGTGATCTGCCTATAATAACAAATGATCATTGCTATGTCCATGCCTGACCATACTTGCACATCTTTTAACGGTGGTCTCCATCTCTGCTGAATAAGATATAATGCATTTGATTTTTATGTTACACAGCTGAGCTTAACTATATAGGCAGTTATGGGTGCTACTCTGCCGCAATAAAAGCTCATGCCCTTGATTTCGACATAATTTTTTTCTTGGCATCGCATCGTAACGCTTTAAAATTTAATTTTTATAATACTCTCCTCTAACGACAGAAAACATATACATACCAATATCAGGACCAGAAGGAACGTGGGACAACCTAAGAGATGATGGATAAATGGACAGGCACCCCTCAGGATTAGTTCATTAGAGAGGGGCGGAGACGACTGGTGTCTAATGTTGTTATTAGCGATACAATCTAGAAATTCCGTTGCATTACAAAAAGCTGACATCTTAATTTTTCAGTAGGTCACAGAGTTTTGAATTTACGAGGCGGTGGAAAATCAAATTACTAGGTATTCATTCATGCATCCTATACACTTCTGCCGAACTGTCAACGCTTTTTCTTGTATTCCGGTGACAGTACTTCTAGAACTTTTTTTATATGTGAATACATTTTCATAACCAGTTAGAAGTGCAGTATGAAATTTCCATATTTTACTATTGTTAAATTTTGCGTTTCGCCATGCTATAGAATTAGAAACATTTAAAAGAAGAGGCCGTTCTAATATGGAAAATGTTTTCAATTTTGTAATGTAGCGAAATACTCAACAAGGAAAAATCGAAAGCGGAAAGGTTCAGGATTGTAGCAAAACACTCAGGTTAAAGAACTCATTATAGTAGTGTGCCGCTAACACAACAGTTTTCCAAAGAGCTGTAGATAAGTTCAGACGCCATTGATGTTTATCAATGTTCGAAGAGCACAAAGCAGATAAGAAGAAACGCCGAAGAAACAATAATATTAGAACGCCAAAACGAAATTTAAAAAAATTAAATCTGAAATTGCAATAGTAGTTATCTCTGGTCAAGTAAACGTAACTGTACAATTTCGATAGAAAAGGTGGGACATGTACCACGAAATATGCGATGTTTGAGCGTTTAGTATGTAAATGTAAAAGTACATCATTTAGGACTGGTGCACAAGTGTTTTTTATTTAATTATTATTGTTATTGCATGCTAACCTTTTGAAAACCGCTTACAATACGGGCCTCAAGACGATAAGCTAAGGTGTAAAATGGAGAAATACCCTTTTACCTTGTGTTTAGTCATCCAGAAGGGAATGGATATAAATTGTTTTTTTGTAGAAATGTGATCACAAGGAATTTGTTTCAATGGGTCAAACCGTAAATCAAGACATAAAAAGTGTGCTGAAACGTTTGTGTCAGTCCATCCGTCATTGTCTCCATGCATTTTGAACACGGTAGATGTGATTTTTTATACATTAGTAATTGCTCACACACGTCCCAATCATTGAAACTTTTGATAAAGCACATTTTACAGTTTTGTCTGCGGCTTGTTGTTCACACAAATCACACGACCACTGAGTGCTACTGCCGTAAGGATATTATTGCAACTGTGCTAAAAGAGCAGCATCACAGCGACGTCTTCTAACGAACCACAATACAATACCTACAACGGAGAAAGCGAATCAGGGATAGATTGAAATCTTGTCCCGTTTTCGATGCGCTTTTATAGGAATGAAACATTCGCCTGTGAAAATAGACTTTCTTGTCTATTAATAGTATTTCATGTTTAGATATTTGTGTGATGAAGATGAACAGCTTTTAGGATATATTAAAATTTTTAGGTAATACTTTTACTATTATTTACTTCTAGTAGGAATTTGTATCTATATCAAACAAGTTGGTGAAGTTTAAATCGGTCTGAAAATAATTTATTTGATTCTTATATAATTATCATATGAAGCCATTTAGACGTAAATTTAAGGAACAGTGAAACACTGGAACAAATTGACAAATAACCTACTCAACTGCTTTAATTTTCCTTAGTCAGTTTAGTGAAACGAAAATGGACGAAATTTTTTTGCAGAACTGGCAACGCAAACATTTTCCCCAGTATATTAAAATAGTGAAAATAATGAGAACAACTACTGACGCTCAACCAAAATTAAACTAATAAGCTTCGTACTAATTTTGCACGAGTTTAACCCTACATCGATTAGACTATAAATTATAGGACTTGGTTAGGAAATTCCATTAATTAACCAAACTTTAAACGTAAACAACGCATTCGCTGCTTTAGAAATTTACAGTAAGTGTCCGTTTCAACTGAAGGATGACTACACTAGCTGATAACCATTTAGATTAATAGATACAGTGTTATCGTTTTCCAAGAATAGTTTTTATCAGCAACACTGTGTCTATGGCAATTACAGCTAAACATCGAGGTTTTTAGTAATAAAACCACAAATAAAACCTGCTTCGCCTAAATTAATTTCACAGGTTATAGTTACTTGACTATATATATTAATTATTTTCTTAGAAAATATCCGTGGTTTTTGTAACAATAATACGGAATATATACAGTTGAGAAACATCTATAGATCGTTCCATACTTCAAATTCAGTACCATGGCTTATGCAAAACAACGTTGCCACATTTCAGCACAGATCTAGTTGAAAGTAAATACGCACCTGTCAATCATAAATAAATCCCGCTTTCATATTGCGGGGCACTTAACAACTACTAATAGCTTGCTTGGCCTATTCCGCATCCTTTTGTCAGCGGTACGCAAACAAAATTGTATGCTTTATATTTATTTTAACGCATTACTGCGCGCTTATTAAACATTTACTGATTTAACACGATCAACATTTTATACAATCATTAAGAAGACGAGCAGTTCTCCAAGGGCAGAATATCAGGTAAAAGTAAGTACCTTAATTTTTATAACTTGCCCATTTTCTGTTCTTTAGTAATTTCCTTTTACATGTTCCTTTCTTGGGTCATCACATTTAATATTTTTACCCGAAAAAAAAATGAGCGAGGTAAAGAATATTTTTTCTTGAATTTTGGCACTTTATACAGTGTGCCCATTTAGTGCGCCAATCTTCGATTACGCTTTCAGTTATTGTCCGATAAAAAGTTTGACTAAGTTTCCTCTACCGGGGTTGAAAGGAGCACATTTTAAAATTATTTTGACATATACAAGTTGCCCCAAAACCGTTTGGCTCAAAAAAGTATTCATTTTGTAAATAGAACACTCTATATCTCTTTAGGACTATTTAAGCAACTATAAGTTCTACGTTCAATCCTAAATTTTCTTTTAACTTGCTTTTATCGTTTCCAACTTTTGAACGCTTTTAGTATTTTTTGTCAATGTCAAGCTTTCATTTAAAACGTCACATTTTCTCCACTTTTGAATATTTCTTCCCTGAAAATTTAGTTTCGTCACAAAAATACTAAACCATTTTTATTTTCTTTATTGTTTTTAATATTACTCCATGTGTTGGCTCGTGGATGTCTTTTTGTCCTTGTGTTTGTTGTTTTGCTTCTTTTTTACCGTTTTTATTTTTATTGTCCAGTAGGTTACTGATATATTCTTTCCATATTTGTTTTATCTTGTTTTGATCATAGTCAAGTGTTCCTTTTTCATTCTTTAGGCTTCTTGTTTTAATTTAATTTTCTTTTGTGTTCCTTTACTTTCCTATAAACTTATTTGGAGTTGTTGGTTTTATTGCTACGTTCTGCTTCTTCTATGGTTTTATCTGTCCATTGTTTGTTATTTTATTTGCAAATTTTTGTCGTTTCAATCCGTACCCTTGTATATGGTATATATTTTTCCTGTGATTGCATCCATCTTAATCTAGTCTTATTTTTCTCTTGGAATATCCTTGGGCACTCATTGCCAAACCATTCTTTTCTTTACGTCCTACTGATTGTTCAGCTGCATTTATTATTGTTCTTCTTAAATTTCCCTATTCTTGATTTGTTTCCGCTGATACTGTGGCGTCCAATGTTTTTTTGTTTAGCCTTCGATTTCTTTTTCTGATTTAAATGTTTCTGTCGCATTTGCTCTTTTTTCTTAGTTCTTTCTATTGCTACTTTCTGCTTCATTTTTATTCCTACTAAGTAGTGATCTGTGCCCGCATTCTCTCTTCTGTATGATCTAACGTCGTGTATGTCCCATTTCTTTTTTCTTTTATCAATACATGGTTTATTTTACTTACGTGTTATCCTCCAAGGTGGTTCCAAGTCGTTTTATGTTCTTTTCTGTGTCTAAATTTTGTGTTGTCAATTATCACGTTCATTGCTTCGGCATAGTTACATAATTTAAGTCCATTTTTATTTGTTTTTTATCTATAGTTTCTTTTCCTACCACTTCTTCTATGTATTACTTCAGATATATTTGCGCGTTAAAACCGCCCGATGTTATTACAGTGTCATGTTGCCGTATTCCCTCCGTTATTTCTTAGTTTCATAGAACTGTTCTTTCTCATTTTTTGCTGCGTCTTCTGTAGGTGCGTATGCCTTGATGATAGTGATATTTGCTAATTTTACTTTTATCTTGATTAAGTATATTATTCTTTAGTTTCTTGTTAACCATAAATCCGGTAGCGTCCCTTACTTTCTGTGCATTTCCTCTATAGAACATTGTAAAGTGTCCAGTATTTATTTCCCCTTGTCCTTCCCATCGTATTTCTTGTAGTGCGGTTATATCTATATTATACAGTGTGTCCCAGCATTTATGTTACAAGAGGTGAGATGGAGTAAAAATTTTTGAATTTGATTTTAAGATTGTGGGATTAGGTCCTGCTTCTTCTGAAGAGAGTTTTAAGAAAATTTTAAGTTTTTGAAAAAACAAGGCCTTGACAGTGAAGCAAAAATTATTTTCTTTTCAGGTAAACTACCCTTTCTGTTCATGATGCCGCAAAATTTTACCAAGAAAAGTTGTTCATAATGATAAATTATGGCCCTATACAAAGGAAGATCTACGTACTTAAATTCAACTGTTAAAATTGTATTTATTAAAAATGACGGTTTGATCTAAGTAAGTAGACCTTCCTGAAATTTTGTATAAGGCCATAATTTATCATTCTGAACAACTTTTTTTGGTAAAATGTTTTGCTTTAATGACCAGGTAGGAACGTTAATGAAACGTTCTTCCATAAGATATATTACTTACCTCAGTTGAAGTTACTTGAAATTTCGTGTCCATAAGTATAGCAAATCACTGCATTATTTCATTATAATTAAAATTATTTACATATAATTTCACTACTGTCACTGAAATTTTGCAATTTTTCATTTTACTCAATTTCAGCAATGTCCTTATATGTTCTAGGTTCTCAGTTTCAATACGTTTCTTTTTTTTTAGTTCTTAATTTTTTTCTTTCCATATCCTTGTACTTTTTACTTTACTTTTGTTGTTATCGTGAGTTAATCTGATTTCTTTCTTCTTCTTATTTGATGTTGAGCTCATAGTGGTCTTGATTGGGTTTGCTGATTCTTTATCTAGGATTTCTTCAAATTAATCTGAACCAAGTTTAGACCGGCCTTTGTTAGAATCTTCGTCTTCTTTGTTTTTTCCTCTTTTTCAGCGCTTATTTCTTCCTTTGTTATTTCATTTTCTTTATTACCTGAATGTTATACTTCTTCTCATCCATAAATTCTTCTTCACTCGTTTCACCTGATTCATTTATTATTATAATTATTGGCTTTTGTTCTTGGTGTGTTTGGTTTGTGTATATTTTTCCATCTATTATTAATTTATCGTACTGGATATATGCTTGTTTTTTGGTGCTGCAATTAATAGGGGTTTGTAGTTTTTTCTGTGTGTTATTATACTTAATTTACATCCATATGAAGTAAATCCTACTACTATCGGTTCATTTTCACTCCTTCTATTTATTTTCCTTATAAAATTTAGTTCTTCTTCTCTAATGTTCAACTTCATTTTATTGCTCTTGCCGATTACTAGTTTAATATAGTAGGTTAGTATGTTGTCATATTCCGCCTCTAATCTCTCATAATATCGTACTTAATTTCTTGGTCTGCTTCTTCTTTTGGTGCTTGTACTTACATTAATAATACTAATCTTCCGATACTTTCTGCTTATCCTGCAGCGCTATAAGGTAATCAATTTTACATCAACGAATTTCACGATGTTCGTTTAAACAAATCGTAAGTCAACTAAATTTGACCAATACTATTTAAAACAATTTTGGAGGCTAATGAACGATTTCCAGGATTGGGTCGTGTTATTTTTGAACTCGAAGAACTCAACGTTCTTAATTTTTAAAAAACTTCATTAGGGGCGAAGCAAAAGAGCACGGTAACTCAACGTTTAAACCACGCTAGAGACGACATATTTTTGCAAGATCTTTGTCTCGATCGAGAATGTTGGGGTGCTAGTAAATCTCAATTTGTTCGCGTATCTTTCTGATAAAAGAATGGGGATTTGCAGATAATGGAAATTTAATAAAAGAGGATCTTATGGCGTTCGGTAATTGCTGATGATGGTATGAGCCTGACCTGAGATAATACTGGTGTTGAGAAATACGTGTTTTTATTGAACATCTCATTTCACCAATGTACACAGAATTACAACACCAAGCAACTGTGTAAACACCGTTTGGTGACAGTGCTTAACTTATGGTGATGGGAGAATCCAAGAGATTTTGCTCGGAGGTTTGAACATTGTGTTACAGTCATTTTGACGTTAACCTCCACTTTGAGGTAGTGCATAACCTGTTTCTCGAAGTTGTGCATTTGTTTTCCGTAAACATTGGCACGGTCATGTCGGCACTTCCGTCCGACTTCATTTTAGGTTGCCATGTGAACCGGGAACTAGCTAAAAACGATTCATTTTCAGATTCTCATCTGAAGCGGCTTCAAATTAACATTTAAAATTATATTAAACTATTATATTATTTTTTGTCATTTTGGCACTTGTTTGTAACGTATCATATATCATATGGTAGGCAATAATGAGTAATTTAGTACAAATTTTTGAAAAAAAAAATTGAAATATCTTTTAGAGAAGAACTTTAATTAGCAAAAATATTATGACTTATTGACTAACAAAACATTTTATTCTGGTGTTGTATGATATACAGTGCGTTACCCGATTTAACATACGAATACCCAATTTTCATCATTCCTGCTTGCCCTGAAACTTATTTTGCCCATAATTTCAATTCAGTTGAAATCAAGTACTCCTTGATAACTCAGCAATAACTTTTTCGATTTGATATAAAGTACTATAATTATTAAAGTTATGGAAAAAGTTTAATAATGAAAGTTTGTGGAAATGCTCTCAAATCTTTATACCGTGTGTCCCAAAAGTCTGGAATAAATTCAGTATTTCCTAACATCTACGTTTCCGGCTAAAACGCTCGGACCCGTCGATTTTTATTTTTATTTGACCATTTTTTGAATTAAAATGCATACATACAGGGTGTCCCGTGTATGGGGTATGGCGTTATCGATGTTTTTTTAAATGGAAACCCCCTTTTTTACTTACTTTTACAATAAAGGAAGTATTGGATTCACCCCAAACATTCTAAATTGAGTTTTCAATCGATCTTCACGTTTCATAGTCCCCTGAACCCAAAAAACATATATTTTTTCATTGGTCTGTCTGTGTGTGTGTGTCTGTGAACAGAATATCTCAAAAACGAAAAGAGGTATGGCGTTGAAACTTCATATATAAGTTTTGTGTACTATGTAGATGCGACAGCAAGCTTTTGAAGAAAATCGCATAACCGGAAGTAGGTGTTTACTCTTGTATTTTTTTCAAAAACGGCTCGAACGATTTTTTTAAGTTTTTTATTACATTTTTAATGTGTATTGATGTGAGATAGGTGATTTTCCAGGTGAATACTTCTAAAATGGGTTTCTTTTGTTTTTTTTTCTATTTTTTTTATTAAGTCCTATTTTAAATAGAACACCCGGTATATTATTACATTTTTAAATTCAGCTTAAAATTCTAGAGAACATTTGTCTCTTAAACTAGCGCTCTATTTTGTACCGTTTTTGTAGAATTTGTAATTCTTGACAAATGCTTAAAAATTTTAAATCATATTTTTGGCTAATTATAAGATTACTGTAAAAGGAAGTTGTGTACCAGATTTTTTATTACGGAATATAAAAGAACGCGTCTTTTTACTTACGGTAAGCTGATTTTTGAGTATAGATCAGATGATCAAAAATTAAGAAAAAATTTAAAATTTCCAAAATACTAATTTTAGTAATTTCTAAAACAACTAAATGAAATGTACAAATTGTACACCGTTGCCTGCCTGACAGTAGCTGAGACGACCGATATGTCTTTTGTTGATTGCTGTCATTAATAAAAGCGTAAAGTCCCACTTCTTAAAATTTAGCATTTTGCAAATTTTATTTTTTTTTTCTTAATTTTTGATAATGTGACCTATACCCAAAAATTACTTTACCGTAAGTAAAAAAATGCGTTCTTTCAGATTCCGTAATAAAAAAGAGGGTTTCCATTTAAAAAACATCGATAACGCCATACCTCATACACGGGACACCCTGTATGTATGCATTTTATTTGAAAAAATGGTCAAATAAAAATAAAATCGACGGGTCCGAGCGTTTTAGCCGGAAACGTACATTTTAGGAAATACTGAATTTATTCCAGACTTTTGGGACACACGGTATATATAATTCTTCTCTACGTGTGTACGTGACTGAACTCCTCCTAAACGGCTGCACCGATTTTGATGAAATTTTGTGTGTGTGTTTGAGTGGGTCCCTGAATGGTTTAGATTCACAATTGGACCCGGTAGGTGGCGCTGAGGTTGAGTTCTAGGATTGTTTTATAAAATGTTTTACGATTTTTTAAAGATTCCTCGCATATCAGAACATATAACCCCAAAATTTCACCCCCTCCACCCCCCAATATTTTTTAAAATTCGAATATCGAACAAACGTTTGCTGAACTAGCTAATAGCAGGCAAACCAACGTTCGGGTAGGACAACGTCTGTCGGGTCCGCTACTCCTTAGGGAATGAAATGGGGTAAATAAGCCTAAAAATCGATATGGGTGTCGTTATTGAGGTTTTTTGGGAATTTGATTGCGAAAATGGCATTTATTTTTAAGTCCGAGACCATGGACATGACATAAAATTAAAACTCAATAGTGGTGAAACGGGGTTTCAGAGACAAATTAATTTTGGGCAGAACAAAGTTTGCGGGGCCAGGTAGTACTAGTGTAAAATTTTAAAGTAAGTTCGACTAAATGTGTTGAATTGCGAACAAACGAAGGGTGAACCTCCTGAGGATATTGGTTACGTAGTTTTCTAATAGAAAAGCGGGGAATCGTCTCTTTAAACATTGAGTTACCGTGCTTTTTTGTTTAATTCCTGATAAAGCCCTTTATAAGGTGAGCGTAATAAGATAGTATAAAACTGTTGGTCACATACTAAGTTTTCTATGTACAAATGTTGCACCGTGAAGTATTGGCAACAGCAGCTCTATAGTTCTATTTACTTCTTGTTTTATTTACCCAATCTTTTTCGATATGCTGGTGGTTATAGCGACTCCAAATTCTAACCTAGTTATCACCAATTCAAGACAAACGTAATTGCCCTGCTTAAACTGGGAAAACCTAGTGACCAAGTTGAAAGCTGTCGAACCATTTCATTGCCGAGTATTGCATAACAGCTGCTAGAAATTTTTGGTGTTAGTTTTATTGCTGCTTGATCTTTCTACTTCCGATGTTCCAGAAACATCGTCCCAAAATTTCGAATATGCAGTTGGCCTTGCCCAGGCCACGATGTACCCGACCTTTAAAGTCCCAGAAACTACAGACGGCCTTTTCATTATTGTTAAGAAAATACTTCGTTCCGGTATTACTAAAACAGAGGATTTCCACTTCAACAAATTTTAACAACAACCTACTTGAACACAATGCACATCCGAAATATCTGGGCATGTCTCTAGACTCTAGAGTCTAGACTGTAAACTTGGCAAACTTAAAACAAGAAATAATATACTTAAAAAGCTATACGGAAAAGGTGGAGTGCCTCTGCAACCACTCTCCAATGCTCTTCTTTAAGTCTTGTCTACTCGGTTGTAGAATACTGTAGCCCAATGTGGATGAACGTAATGAATGTAATATTAGTCGATACTCAGCTCAACAATAGCATGCGTATAACCACTGGCACCATCTGGCCGGTACCCATATTATGGCTATAGATCCTATATCATACCTTGCCACTCAATCTACGCAGATTCAGCGTACTATTGAAATAATATAACAAAATGATGAATAATCCAGCATTCCCCATTTAAGTAGACGTACCAGATTTGTTCAGCCATCGATTAAATACAGGAAGAGGAGGAAGAGTGAATCCGCAGGACACCACCAGAGCTCCAAAACAAGTTGCGTTTGTCGGATCATGAGAAATACCGTCGGGAACTGATCTCTCTTGCTTTATATGGTCAACACTCAGCAGGATTCGTACGAGAAACTGTATCTCTGCAGACTCCTTGTATAGATGGGTAAATGCCAAATGCGATTCTGCCCACTAAACCGGCCAACACCGAGTGCAAAATTTTGAAGTGTCCACAACAGCATCCATTGAGTTGATTTTAAGTGTAGACTTAACGCGATAAATACTGTATTACTTGTCCTTAAAATGAATCGTTTATGTACATTTGATTTATAAAGTTTTAATGTCCATACTTGTCCGTTTCATAAATAGTAGTTTGTCAAGCACTTATAACACCTGCCCTGCGAATAATAAAAAATAAGAATATGTTTATGTAAAGTACTTTACTAAATGGTTTCATAAAAATGTCAATAGCGTAGAGCAATAGTAAACTAAAGAATAGCGTTCGGCAAGTCAGCACGTGCACGTGCTACTCGATTTCACTGAAACGTTTTTGATTTAATGGCGCTTCAGTTCACATACAAAAGCTCAATAGGTAAGCGATTTCATATTACGGCATGTAAGGTGAAATACATTGAAAGTGATTTTAACTCCGAGCTGAATTGTAATGTAAAGATATTGGCGTTTATATTACTTAAACTACACATGAGCCTGGGCGATAATGCGAAATTTCGTGTTAAGTGCCACTGTGAAAAGGCGATTTGAACTTTCTAACCGCTTCGATTATGAAGTCGTCTTCTACGGTTCAGTGAACCTGAATAGCTACTATATTTCCCAAACCTTAATTCGCTGAATTTCTGTATGTATGTGCGTGATCTTGAAAAGGCAATTTGTACCGCGATGAACTGAAAGCTAGACAAGGTATTAATAATTCATTTCGAAATGTGAATCCTACCACCTGCATACAAAGTAAACGCGCCCTTTATTCTGCGAACGCTCTTATAAATTTTTAGTTTTACCTATCAGTTGGAATACATATTGCGGTTTATTGGAAAATAGAATACTGGAAATAGAGGAACAAAATAAAGTTTTTATCACACTTAGTTCTCTTTCTGGTGTACTTTCAAGTACAGATAAAATGTTATCCCTCTTAGAATTTCGTTTAGAATTTAAAGTGCTCGCAATGAAGACTCTATTTCCGCCACCCTCAAATATCATTATTAGTATTATATGCGTTTTATTGTTTGTCACATATTGCATAAACAACGCGTTTTTAAGGTCTAGCAAAACAACAGTTCCAAAATAGCACACCATAAGATCAATAAGCTATAGAAATTGATAAAGACTTGCTGAATATCCTGTGGGGTGCATTAACGTTTTATGCCCTTGCAAGAAATTGGGTTGCAGAGTTTAATAGTGGAAGAACAGACCTGAAATATAAAAGAAGACCCCGACGACCAATTTCAGTACCGGTGCTTTAAGACATTCATGCTGCCCATAACTTGATATTGCTATATCGGCGAGATGTATTTTAGAATTAGGTAGCTTGTAATGATTCAGGTATGACAAACATTTCAACAAAATAGATTATGAAATTTGTAGGCAAGGGCAATTCCGTCAGAAATAACAGTTTCTAATTTCGAATTGGATCCGTATTCAATATCTTTTGGATGCTAATTTCGTGAATTGGATCAGTATTCAATATCTTTTGGATGCGATTGTGACTGCAGGAAATATGAATACATAGTTAGAGGACGTTAAAGCCGAAAAATATTATTTTCGTACAAATATCATGGAGTATTACGGCTAAAGAAGTTTTCGAGGCAAAAATCGTTGAAAAAGGGGAAAGTGATAAACTACTGACATTCAGTAGGCGGTCTTAAGGCAAACTACTGGGAGGAAGAGGTCAAACTATAAACAGTTAACATCATAATACATTACAAAAATAGCTGAAGCTAAAATATCGTCGTGATATTGTGCCCGCAAGCGGTTCTGTGTAATCTATCAGTTATGCTTTAAAAATAATTAAACAAAAATAATAATAATTGGTTACGGTTTATTCGTAAAAATTTTATTAGATAAAATAAAAAAGTTGTTTACTAAAACGATGAATGATATGTCAATATAAGGGTTAAATGGATTTTTGGTGAACATGATTGACTTAAATTCGGAGCGGGTAGCATTTAAGAAACTAGAGACTGTAGAAGAATGTTAACAGATCCCTCAATATAAGAAGATGTCACATTTAATATGCTAATTTATTTCAATTCTGCAGAAGTTTACTGCGAAATGACCTTAAAAGTAATGGTAAATTATGTTAAAATTAATATTGAATAAACATTTGTTTAAAAAAGGTAAGGATGCTCACAGAGCATGTCGATAATGACAAAGAAAGTTGCACACGAATGACATAAAGAATGTGCAATTGAATAAGAGTATAAGAAATAAGACACAAGGTACCAATCAATATTAATAGCGTGCACCGAAGAGAATCAGTAAAATGTGTTTAAGTGAACAACTATCAAATTGTGACGTTATAAAATAAAATGGAATCTCTCAGATAATATTCCTTGATCACCTGCTGACCCTATAAAGCTTTGAGTGTTTGAGTGTAACAGTGTGTAACAGTACATAACAAATTAGCCCACAGTAAATTGGTGATTACATGTATCCCAAATTAAAAGTACATAGGAAACACATATTGAACATTAATGCCTCACCAAGTATTCCAATCACGTGGTATTTCACATTACCGTAATTTAATTTAGTGGTGGAAATTTTTTTAAGAAACAAAAGCATTAGCTTATCTGTTGCCTTCAATGTCGATCCAATCCACGAAACTCCCAAAAACCTCGACTCCATCAGAAAGAAACCAATCCACAGATACTATCCACAAAAAGACTCCACTAATCCATAAAAATTATCCCCATACATCAAAAAGGCTTCTCCATAAAATCTATCCACCATACAAAAGAAATAAAACGAAAAGGAAAAAACCCTGCTACAAAGATGCCATTCACTCACAGGAGTGTCTTTCATTTAAACAGCTTACCCAAAATTGAAAAACGGCTTTAACGGACTCTGTTCGGTCCTGCGAATAATCCGGAGGTGTTGACCTAACGAATAGAATAAAATTGCATCAGAAAGTTAGGCTAATACCAACACAATATGACGCAATAACACTAGAATTCCTGATCGAAACTAAAAGTTACTACGAATCAACTGTCAAATGTCGAACCTTCAAACGTGAACAAATATGTAATCACTTTAATGTAATTCTTTAAACGCCGTATTTGTTTCAGAAAATTATCACTATCAAGAAATAATATGGATAAGTCGCAAAGAAAATGCAGCTAGCAGTTCCGACTATAAAGAAAACGGCCACTCCACGACGACTCACAATTGATATCCCTTTTAGCTTCGTATTATAGTAATTAAGTGCGTTTAAAGCAATATGCCCCAAATACTCAATATTTGATAATCCTGTCCCATTGCTTAAGGAAAAATCTCCGAAACATCCTAAATGGTTTACGAAATATATTCATAACATTAAATCACAAAACGCTTACCACAAAAAATACATTAAAACACATTCAAACACAAACTATGAATAGTAGGATCAAAAATTATTTTCATCTAGTATATCTATGGAACAGTTCCCAATATATAAATACAACTATAAGCTACTTAAAAATCAAATGTTAAGTTTGACATTTAAGTGTCAACGTAGCTGCTCTTCCATAGCCATACTAGATGAAAATAATTTTTGATAACACTTTAGAAACTTAAACGTGTTAGAAGTCTTGTAGAAAATATGTAAAGGTGTTTACATGGACCTTCTCGCGCAAGAACGTAGCACATAGGGGTAAAAATATACTAACGTGTCTAATAATAATACTCAAACAAGAAAAGGAAACACTTGGTAATACGAATTACATGAATCTGTAAGTAAAAGAAATGCAGCCGCTGGGATTTGAGCAATTTCAGCACCTGGGAGCATCCCGAGCGGACCCAATCGCTAGTCCCGTTTGGCAATGACGACCTCTTACTTTCGCGTGCGGCTGCTTTATATAGAACGCACTGATCGTTGCACATTTGTGTCCTTATTTCAGCATTTGCCCAGTATCTGTTGGGTCCCATTTTCGTTAATGGTAAAAACCTGAGGTATATGCAAAATATTACTTTTTGCTATTCCTGAAAGAAAGCAAAAATATACAACATGTTATTTTCTAAAGGTGCTCGCCCCGTATATATTTGACCGAAAGTATATTTGGTTTCGAATCAGATAGACATAATCGGCATACAAAATATCGTCTTCTTCCAATAAATAGTTTTTAAGCTATACCACCAACAGACGAACAAACAGACAGACAGACAGACGGAAACACAGACGGACAGACGGAATTGAGAGAACCTCATTTTCGTCATCTAGGGACCAGCAACAGACGGACAGGCAGACAGACAAACAGACGAAAACACAGACGAACAGACACACAGACGGACGGACAGACAGACAGACAGACGGAATTGAGAGAACCTCATTTTCGTCATCTAGGAACCCTGAAACGTAGAGATCCGATGAAATCTTGGAACGTGATTTTTTGCGATTACAATATTTATTTACAAAATCCTGAACATTCTGTCGTTGGTAATCCCAAAAAGTTCTGGAAATTTGGTCACGATAAGAAAAATGTCACTGAACGACTGCTTACCATTCATAATTCAGACACTACATACTCTACTTCTCAAGAAATTGTTAACGGTTTTGGAATGTTTACTTCCCTCGTCTAAAAGTATTGTAATCGTGAAATAATCACCTCACGATATTTCTTCACATCTTCACGTTTCCGGTTCCATAGATGACAAAAAATATGTTTTCTCAATTCCGCCTGCCTGTCTGTCCGTCTGTTGGCAGTATAGCTCAAAAACTATTTGTTCGAAGAATACGATCTTTTGCATGAGTATTAGATGTCTACTTTGCTCAAAACTGAATATGAAACAATTTTTCGGCTTCGCTCGAATGTTTTCTCCACATGCCAATTATTTGTGGTCTAACCTGTATATTTAATTTAAATCATAAGCAGTTCTCATTTCGAATTGTTAATTTCCCAGTTTTGTCCATTGGTATTCCTCCCTAACTTCGCCGTTCGCTATCAGCCGAGTGCAGCGCTGTTGTTATCTTCTTTCCCAGCGTCTTGCAATTTGGCCGAAGCGCATTCTTCTTTTGGCAACTCGATCCAGCAGCTCGCTGACGAGTAATTTGTCGTGTGCTTAATTAAGCATTATTTTCCTAGGGCTGAGCACAAATCAGCTCTAAATTGACAGTTTTACCCAAGAATTTAATCTTGGAAGCAAGGTTGCTGTCCTGATTTCATTTTCAACACTTGCTGGCGTCCTGCCTAGCTACTGCAGTTCGGGGGTGGCGTTGCTTCAATTAACGATGCATCCACGGCGCTTTTGACCACTGTGTATAGCAGCTCACGACCAGCATTTGTTTAACCGCAACTTGTGGAAGTTCGAGGTTAGTGTTACAAGCTAATTCGGACTGGCTATTCCGGGGTTAATGTTATATTAAATTATCTTCGTTACTTGAAATTTAAATTCGTATATTACATTATTACCAATATTTAACTTTTAAATTTATACTGTCCGTTATTATTAACATGTAAAGTTCAAATTCATACATTCACTTGTTTTTAATATTTGATGTTTTATGCGTGTATTTAATTACGGTTAATATTTAAAGCTACCATTTAGGTGTGTAATTGAACCTATGTAAAAGGAGCATTCACGCTTTTTGTTTTCAATATCTTGAACAGAAAGGTTTTATTAAATGACAGCGGTATGCATATCACACGATTAATTTGCGGTTACAATTAATTTAATAACCCGAAACGGGGTTTTCATCTTTGTGCGTGTCGCAACCTTCATTTAACTTGCACGGCCCTATTATGACTTTATTTGTTATCAAATTATTTTGATTAAGTATTTATTATTGAAACTACAAGCTTATTCAGTAGTTATTAAATAAACGCTAGTCACTTGTAGTTTATTTAAATTATTTGAAATCATCTGATTTCTGGCGCCCATATCCTTTTTTTGAAGACTTTGCAGGGTACACAGCTGGTGGTTTGAATCCACGACCACATCGCCGAATTTGAGTTAGCTTGGCCATCGCGGTAAGTGAAGATTTTTTAGAGCTTCCGTGTTGTACAAACTGTTAGGAAGTTAATCTGCGGTTTTTACTACCATTGATTATTTTATTTAATAAATCGCAGGTCAGCTTCTTTATCGTTTCAAATATACTTGCGGCCAAATAAATACAGGGTGAGCACCTTGAAAAAATTGAGTTCTGGCTTTGCTTTTTTGAACTAAAAGTTTCATGAAAGTAAAATTTGGAGATAGCTCAAGTTTTCATCCTCGATGAAAATAGGCGTATTTTTAAACCAACAGATTCAGCGTAAATTTCTTGTTTTTTCCCTTGATATTTTCCATTTTTTACTTCCTTTTACAATAAAGGAAGTATTGGATTCACCCCAAAAATTCGAAATTAAGTTTTTAACAGATCTTCGCGTTTTAGAGTCCCCTGATGCCAAAAAACATTTTTTTTTATTGGTCTGTCTGTTTGTGAACAAAATATCTCAAAAACTAAAAGAGGTATGGCGTTCAAACTTCATATATAAGTTTTGTGTACTATGTAGATAAGACAGCAAGCTTTTGAAGAAAATCGCATAACCGGAAGTAGGTGTTTACTCTTGTAATTTTTCAGTTTTCTTCGATTTTTTCAAAAACGGCTCTAACGATTTTTTTAAAACTTTACGTTTTTACTACATTTTTAATGTGTATTGATGTGAAATAGGTGATTTTCCAGTTGGATACTTCTAAAGTGGGTTTCTTTTGTTTTTTTTCTATTTTTTTTATTAACTCCTATTTTAAATAAAACACCCGGTATATTATTACATTTTTGAATTCAACTTAAAATTCTAGAGAAAATTTGTCTCTTCAACTAACTCTCTATTTTGTACCGTTTTTGTAGAATTTGTAATTTTTGAAAATTTTTGACAAATGGTTAAAAATTAAAAATGAAAATTTTGACTAATTATAAGAACACTGTAAAAGGAAGTTGTGTGAGTGTATCACACCAGATTTTTTTAAACTTCCACTTCCAACGGAAGTTGCGTGTAAAGTGCTTTATAGATTTTTTCAAGAGTGTTTGTTATCCTGCATAAATTACTTATGTAGATAACTTGCTCGTTTAGGAGTAGTTCAATTAATATGCCCTGTATAAGCCTAAATTATGTTTCTGAAAATGAAGTGAGACTAGCCATTAATCGCTTGAAGAACAAACTTTGTGCCGGTTGTTATCAAATTTCTCGCTATGTTACTAGCGATTGTAGTGCAGTTTTTATTTATCATCTTTTAATACTGTTTAACCTAAGTCTTCTTTGTAACTGGGAAAATTGCTCGCGTTTGTCCTGTATTCAAAAGTGGAGACCCATCTGACGCTACTAACTGCAGACTGGTAGCGATAATATGTAATTTCCTCGGGTATTTGGAATGGTACTTTACACACACATTTATAACAATGTTAAATGTTACGTTTCTCCTCACCAACACAGATTTGTTTAAAGTCGCCCAACCGTCGCAAACTGATGTTTTTCACAATTTGTCTCGGAGTTCTGGAAGATCATGGCCACGTTGATGTGATCTATACTGATTTGTCGAAAGCCTTTGACAAAAGCGCCCACTATATCTTAATTGTTAATATTGGATGGAGTCTATCAAAAGTTTCTTTATTCAAATAATATTTCTGAAATAGACCTCAGTATGTCACTTGTAATGGTTACAACTCACTATATTACACCGCCACCTCTACAGTTCCTCAAAACTCAAATCATGGGAATTTATTATTGTTGCTATTTATTAATTATCTTAGCCTTGTCATACAAAGCCTGTTAGCTTCAAATGATTCGTCGGCTAAATCTCTCAAAAATATAATATTAATGACTACGTGGATACCAGTGTCGGCCGGAATAACTCACGGAGACGGTGTGCAGTTATTTGAGTACTAACTATTGATTTAAGAGCCAAACAGGCGCCAACAAATCTTTTTCAGTTCACGACAAGTATATCCAGGCACTCATAGGGAATTTGTAAACTCCAGTAGCCTAATATTCTGAAAGAAAGCTCAAGAACAGTTCAGGTAGCAGTAACAGAAAAACAAGACCACAATGCTAGTATCACAGTATAATAATCACGAATTCAGTATCATTTAGTACAAAATACAGGTGGTTATTTGCTAAATGTAGGTTAAACATAGGGCACAATTTAAGTTGCACCTCATAGCACAAGCTCGGCTTGCGGGAAAACTAGCTTTTAACACAGATTAAAAGGTACAAATATAAATTACAACTGCTTAAAAAGGTGTAACGGGGATTAATGTCGGCTTCGTGGCTAGTAAATATTGAGTGCATTTAGGTACGAAGCTCGTGAAGAGAACTGAACATAACGGCCAGTCTCAAATACAGCCTTCGAACTTCTGACGCAATTCGGCAGATACGGTAGCAGTAGAATGAGGCACTCAGCACCGGATCACTGTCCACAGTATTAAATCGTTTTACAGTCAATACGAAGGTCGGCAACGACAGGTGCTTTCAGAGTCGATAACGGGTCAAGGTGTACGCCCTCCATGTGGTAAATTATTTAAAAACTTCTGTGAAACAATGCAGTGGGGGCTGAAGGAAATCTCCAAACCTGAGGCTACAAGGAAAATGCCCAAAATAGAATCAAGACGCCTTAAACACGGCACAAAAAACTTCAAGCGACTTACCTCAGATGGTCGAGCCGCGTCCCAAAAAGGATTGGCAGTGCGCTTCTATGAATCCGCGGAAAACTGGCGTAAGGTTACTTCCTTTAAAACTTCCAAAACTGTTATCATTCTCTGTACAGCGAGGCGAATTTCATCAAATCACATGTCAAAGCAACTTGGACACTTTTAAAAGACGCCAACTGATGGCCATCAAGCACCAAAAAGGAAGAGACACGCTGGAAAAACAAAAGCCAAGTTCAAGTCGCCTCTTGTGCCGAGAAGGGCAATATCCAATTGGAAGGGGGACGCGCGAAATTCAAATCATGCGTTATAGAACGGGAAGATCTAAAGTGCGTGCACAGAACTGCGAAGTTAATAGGGGCGTAATCAAATCTTCAGAAGCCATATTGATGTTTGCCGATTATGTTATTTTATTCTTCCGTTCCTGGGAATCAGGATTGTGTGAAGATGCAGTCTGATTTTGACTCCATGTTTAAATGGTACGATTCAAATAAACTAGTGATTAACTTTAAGAAATATAAATAGTTACGTTCACACGCAAGAGCTATTCAGTTCTGCTGATTATTTAATTGTCTTTGAAATATTGTCACGATGCACTTTTACGGAGGATTTAAGAGTAGTATTTGCGTCAGATTTTTCCTTCGTTACACATATTAATAAAATAGTTAGGTATGTCTGCTATAAAACTTGTACTACGTAATTGTAAGGACTTCACTAATATTTTTGTTTGAAGCTGCTATATTTTTCTGTTATTAGATCTAAGATGGAACATGGTTGTCTTGTTTGGCTTCCATACTTTGATTACCACAAAAACGCGATAGGAAATGAAAAAATTATGAAAGTTTCTTTGGTTCAAAACACATCTTTGACTTCGACCGTAATATTTTGTTAACTAGATTTGAGTCGAGTTGGCGTCGTAGGATCAATACCAGTTTGAAATTTTTATACCATCGAGTGCATAGCAAAGTCGATTGCCCAGTATTACATGGGACACTATCTTTTCATGTATCACGATTACATAGTAGGCAAGTTTCAACGTTTTATCTTCCCTCGGCACATACAAATTTAACTTTAAAATCATCTATTTATGTATGTGTAGTAATTAGAATACTGTTTGTAACTGTACTGATTTAACTGTAGCACTTTAGCTGACACTTTAAGATTAGTTTCTGGGCGAAGTTATCATAATTATAGTTAACATTACCTACACGTTTAAATTACTGGTTATTTCAGTATCTAAGTAAATATGCAACTAATTATTTCTGTTTTTTATATGGAATTATTAGTTTGTTGCAATATTTTATATTGTTGTATAAGTTACTACTACTGTTAGGCAAGTATTATCTAAATAAATAAAGTCAAGGCTGAGTGGTGCAGAGGAGAGACTAGGAGAAACAGGTGCACCACCCAGCCTGTTACGCATGTAGCATGTTTCTTCTCAATAAGTACACAGTTTAATTAATTTTTGGTTTTATTTATTTAGTTATAGTTTTAGGTAAGCAGAGTTATGTGCCAAGATACATTTTGAATATGCTGAGGATTTTACAAATCTATGATGCTACACCAATCTCATTTGCAAACAGATTATCCCTTAACTCTTAAGAGGAGTATAGATAGAGCAATATTTTCCCATGACACTTCCTTCTTTCGGTACAGTTTTCCATGTGTGTCTTTGACTTACAGAGTACTATTGTAGAGTTGTATGTAAGTAATTCCTTATATATGAAGCACTGAATTAAAATGCGTGTAAATACTTCAGGATATTTTGATTAACTTGTTTATATTTCAATTAAAACAAAGACTACGTGATTGCAACATTACTCTCCTCCCCCCCTCTAAAAAAGAAAAGGTAGGGAGGGAGGCAAGGTAGGAAAGCTAATACGAGGTAGAGTCAAATGAAAACCTTAAAACCGTTGTTAAACAAAATTTATTGAAGCAATGGCAAAAACAAATATGTCATTTTTCGACGTAGTCCCCATTACATTCTATGCACTTCCTCTACCGTTTTGGAAGCGCTTGAATACCCGAAGAAAAAAATTCTTTTGGTCGCGTGCGCACCCACTCATGCACCGCTTGGATCACTTCATCATTGCTCTGAAATTTCTTCCCACCTAATGCTTCTTTAAGTGGACCAAAGACATGGTAATCGCTTGGGGCGAGGTCAGGGGAATAAGGAGGACGTGGTAGACACTCAAACTTCAAATCTTGGATGGTTGCCACCGTTGAACGTGCTGTATGTGACCTCGCGTTGGCGTGCTGCAAAAGAATGCCAGTACTCAGAAATCCGCGCCTTTTGGTTCTAATGGCAGGCTTGAGACGGTTCTTTAGGAGTTCTGAGTATGTGACACTAGTAACAGTAACCCCATTAGGCATGTAGTCTTCCAAAATTGCCCCTCTTGCATCGCAAAAAAGGGTCAGCATAACCTTTCCTGCCGAGCGCTGTGTGCGAAATTTCTTGGGTTTTGGCGAAGAGGTGTGACGCCATTCTTTGCTTGCTCTTTTGGTTTCGGGTTGATGATAATGCACCCAGGACTCATCTCCAGTCACAATCCTTGCAAGAAAAATGTCTCCTTTTGCTTCATACTGTCGCAAAAGTTCTTCACAAGCATCAACACGTCGCAGTTTCAATTCTGGAGTCAATTGCTTTGGTACCCACCTGGCTGACACTTTACGGAACTGGAGGATGTCATGCATAATGTGATGTACAGAACCATGGCTCATATTCAAAACTTCAGCGATTTCATCAAGGATAACCCGACGATTTTCTTTCACCAAGGCTGCAACTACCGCAATCGATTCAGGCGTCACAACACGATTTGCTTGACCAGGTCGGGAAGAAGCTGCTACGGAAATCACCCCGTTTTTGAACTTGTTGCTCCATTCATACACTTGCTGTAGTGACAAACATGAATTTCCATATTGTAGCTTCATTTTACGATGGATATCAATGGGTTTCACCCCTTCACTGTGCAAGAAACGAATAACAGATGGTTGCTCCTCCCTAGTGCAATGCTCTAGTGGAGTTGCCATTTTTAAACTGTCGCTGTGTCAACATTTTCAATTGTTTCTATGATATGTCATTAGCAAGGCCTTCTATATCTCGGAAATAATATTTCTGCCAACTTGTAATGCAAAGTTCCGTTCGTACATTTTTTAGGACACTTTTAAAGTTTTCATTTGACTCTACCTCGTATAATCCCGGAGAAAAAGGAAAAAATTATATTGACTACAAAAACTCCTGGATTCCTTCAACAATCCTTAAAATTAATAACAATAACACTAATAATAATAACAATAATAAAAGAAACAATAAAAGTAATAAAGTAACGAATAACGGAATACAACACTCCACATACACTGCCACTGGTTTGGGTCGTTGATTGAGCGTCTTTGCCTACGTCAGAGATGAAAGCTGAGAAGAGAGAAACGACAAGCGTATGTAAAAGGTTATTTGGGAGAACTGAGATTGTTGATCCACTGTCAATAATAAAATTAATTTTATGTATAGTAGCGAAAAGGTAGAGAAAATTAACCCCGTGTTTGTTGTAGCAAGCGTAGGCGAGGCAAGCTTACGTGCATGCACCAAAAGTTTTGTTCGAAAAGAACACGGTTTGTTACATTTAATCGCATTGTCTAGGAAACTTGCATGATAGTAACAGAAACAGGGTTTCCGTGAAGTCGACGCATTGTTAGGACGAAATGTCAAATGTGTATTTCTGTTACTTTGTGGAAAATTACTATTTGAATACCATGGAGAATGCAGAGAATTTTCTTGAGCTGCGATAGGAAGTGGAACTGATCCATCGGTGTTGGTTAAACTATTAATTGTGGTAAACTGATGAGCTAGCTGTTGTAATAGGATGTCGTCATTCATGCATGCAGAGGATTTTAAATTAGGAGGTAATTTATGGATGTGCAATTCTCTCATTGCATTTTCAGGGAATTCACACGTCGAGTAAGAGATCTAAAGGACAGTTGTCGAATGATGCCTTGAGAAGTGGTGACAGTTTGGATGGGTTTTGTGGTGTCATAGCATACCATTAGCAGTGTTTTAAATGTGTTAAAAGACTGTGTGTTGGGTGGTTTTGATAAGATGTCGCGGATTTATGGTATGATATGGGCAAGTAACTATAGTATTGTCAAATTGAACTATTAATTAAAATAACGGTCAATGAGGACGAAATATAGAAAGCGTATGACCGGCTGGTAAAGTGCTTCCGCAGCAGTCGGCAGCTAGTGGGTTCGAGCCCCACACCTGGACAATGGTAATATGGAACGCTCTCCGGCCATCATATGATCACCTTTGGTGGTCGTGACCCCTGTGACGGCATTCTTCCTTAATTCAAGGGGTTAGGCTAGCCACCTATCCCGGCCGCGGCTTAAGATGGCTTATAAAACCACACTCATTGTGTGGAAGTAACAGGCTTTAAGGCTATATTAAGAGGAAGAATAAGTAGAAGAAGATGAAATGAAAGGGGATATCAGTTGCTTTAAAATCTGGAAAATTCAATTTGTGTTCCATTAGATAATTGATAACGGACTTATGTGGTTGAGGTGCTGCAATAGATTTGTCGGGACTGATCGCAGCAGAAAGCGGAAGGTGTGTAGTTTGACTAGTGTGGCTAGTAGATAGCTCAACTATGCAGGGGGGTTGGCTGGGGACTCAGCTAGGCGGAGGTCAGATCGACGTTTTCGATGGTTGTTCGCCTTCGTTTTGGATGGGGTTTGGATTCAGGTGTTGAAATCGTCGTGGGTCTCCAGATATTAAGGGATATCACTTCGTATAGTTGAACTAAAGGAATTCCTAACATATGAAACACTGAATACGTGTTAATACTTCAAGATATTTTTATTAGCTTGTTTATATTTTGTTGGATCCTAGTCTTAACAATTAAAACAAAGGCTACTTGATCAATGATCACAACAGTACCATTCTAAAGTTTGACGATTTACATTGTCTTGCTCGTTGCATAGTATGCGACCTCTCTTTTTCCATTTCCTGTGTGTCTTATGTCAAATACAATCTTTTTCTGTCCGGTCCTTGCTAGTACTTCTCATTTGTGATGCAGGGCCACGTTATGTGAAGTATTTTTCTAAGACATCCTTCTTGTATAAAACATTTAATGTTAATAACTTTTATCGGTGTGTCAACTTGAGTTAGAGTTGCCCAAAAAATATATGACTATCAAACGCTTGCTTGTTGAAGTTTACAAATAAGTTAGAATGAATTTTGAACTGCTCTAGATTTTTCAGTAATTAGCCTTAACATATTTATGTACTCCACGCAGGATTTGTTTGGACGGTATCGTGCTTGTTCAGGACGGGGATGTGGCTCTACAATATCCTAAATCGGTTCTAGCAGGATTTGCGCCAGAATTTTGCTGAGAGTTCTTCACCTGCTACATAAACTCAAGTTTCTTTTTGATAGCAAGAAAGAGTGCTTATTTTTTAATTGCTTGGAATAGTTTCGTTTTTGTAAACGCCAGTAAGCATTAGTACTAGAATACTAGAAAAGGTACAACCATCTGTTTTTAAATTTCGTTTGTAACCTTGAAACTAAAGTTAGATATGTCAGACAAAAATATTGTAGTTGTAGCGAAGTAGTTAGAATAATCAGAACTGCTTACTTGAATTGTATGAATTAACATTGATTTGATAACAACGGCTTTTCTGTTATGTGAGGTATGCGCTTTATGTTTTGTTTTTACTTTAGCACAGAACATTTTCTTTTCATCCCCGTTTAAAACTGGCTTAATTTGTAATATAATATGCTAGTTTTATATAACACGATATTTGATATATTACTGCATTCCGTGACACGAACTGAAGAGTGTTTCTAGTACCTCAAACATTTTTCAGGCTTATCTAGTGACAATAGCAGTTGATGAGGTCCTTTGGTATTAATTTACCGTATTTTATCAAATACGCAGTTGAACACTCGGGAATCGTATGCAAAACTTATTTTAATTTTTGCATGATGTTTTCTTTCTCTTGCGTTTCACTTTTTAGAGATTACCATGACGCAAAGTAAATATACAATATTGTGCTCATAATGAATTCTAAATCAATTATTAAGCGGTTCTTTAATGGAAGCTCAATTGTGTACGTCGAGAGACGAAATAAGAGTATGAAGTATTTCCGGCAGTAATTTTCATAATGGACACCCCCAGTCTCACTTATTTAAAGTGCTTTTTAATAATTAGCATATCGCTTTTGTTTACATTTCTATATGCAATATTTTAGTTTGTTGCTGTACTCGCACGTAAATAAATAAAATAATGGAGCAAATTAATAAACTAGTTAATGGAACCTAGCAAAAACTTAAAAATAAAAATCAACTTGGCCGCTGCAATTCATACTTCCTAAGGTATCCTGCATTGTGTTTTTAATTTCGAGGGGAACATTGTTGCTGTTTACACTATAAATTGTTTTTTATTGAGACGCGAGGATATTGACTGGAACTTGTAACTCCTGTGATATCACGTTATTACATATTTGGTAACTTGCTACATATCAAGCTTTGAGAAACTATTGTTTATTAGTAGCTTCAGCGTACTTATGCGAACGTTTTGTCCGTCCGTCCGTCCGTCCGTCCGTCTGTCTGGATCGCCTGTAACTTTCGAACGGCTACAGATATCGAAATTTTGAAAGGGGGCAAAGTTGTTGCTAAGGTCCCGAGCACCTTCATGCGCTATTTGGTTTTGACGAAAGGTGGCGATTTTCCACTTTGCAAAATTTCCAAGCATTGTAGCACAGTGGCGGCTTGTCCACTTGGCGCCATCTACAGAAGTTCGGTGGTCACGTTTTGAACTACACATTCTGGGTGCACTATAATACCAAAGAGCATATATGCTCTTTGATAATACTTAATGTTTTCGCAGTGCTGAAGCTACTCTTTAGACCTGTACTTGAGCAGTTTATTCAATAGTAAGGAGTTGTTTCCCGTAAATGATATCTATGTAGTTTCATTTCCACCCTAGAATGAATCAGTTTCGAAATTATTTGTAAAATTTGAGAATGTTACGTCTTCCGTGCTAGTAAAATAAGTACTTTTAATCATGCAGTGTTGCTCAAAAAAGTGTGGTGAACCAAACTTAATTTTTTAAAATAATACTTATGCATTTCTCGTTTTTCATGTTTATTATTTCTTGTGTCAGCAATTGCTGGACTTTCATTTTTCAAACCTACTTTTTTGTTATATTCGGAAAGTTTAAGTGTTTAAAGTGGCATTTCAATGGCGTTGGTTCGTTGCCCCTTTAAATGAAGCATTTTAAGGGTCTTAAATCGTTTTCTAATGTCCAATCTCGCATCTATGAACAATAGCTGTAGTTAGGTGTAGGGAATAAGATACAAAAAGCAAGCTCATTAGAGTAGCCTTATCAAAAATACAAAAATAAACAGGGTTTTCCATTTAAAAGAAATCTTAAGTCATTAAATTTACAAATTTTAAGTGCCCTATATAGACCAACAGTCACTATTTTACAATCGAAGCCGAGCTCTGTAGACTAGTCGTTACTACGTTTGCTTGAGGAACTGAAATGAGCCTGAACCCTTACCCCTTACCTTTTGCAATCGAAAGGTAATTCATAACAACAGTTATTTGTATACGAAGACACTGAAGTCTATAACTTTATATCACGAATGTGGAAACCACATGAGGTACACATTATGTTTTTCTTTAAATTGAGAAATCGCGAAATACATTTTTTTACCAACTCTTATAGGTTATGTTGACATTTTCTGTCACTCATCTGTCATTCCAACAACTGGAAAAAGTCGTAAAATAATAGATTACTTCACTGCCGATTAAAAAACATATTTGTGTGGTAACGTTTCTTTGGTTTCTGTTACTTAGAGCAGTCGCCTGAAATTCAGCATTTTTTGCAAAAAATCGTTAATATCTCCAAGACAGCTAACGTTAGACGTGTAAATTTTGCACCTTGAGTGCAAACTTTTTAAGCTGTCTAAATACAGGGCGTTCTATTAGTTTTAAGCCATCTTGCCTAATCTAGCTATACAGGGTGTCCCAGAATAACTGTTCCTAATTCTCAGAATTGAGAGAGGGCATGATATTCAACACTTTTTATTAATAAACTAGTGTTCGGTAATACTTCCGTATTGAATTAAAAATGCATGAAGGATATGAGGATTAGAAATTTCTTCAATGTGGATACATAATCCATTCACAAAACTCGTGAACTGTCAATGTCAATTTTTTTTAAATATTTGCTGATTGTACCTGGAAATTAGTAATATTTAAAGTTAGGTTATGTTACATGTGTGAAAAGTTAAGCGAAGTAAAAAACATTAAACTGAAATAATTCTAAAATAAATGTAAATGCATTTTGAAATGT
>OW679202.1:98829344-98982526 GCA_940337035.1 Agriotes lineatus
TAATCACATAAACCAATACATATTGCGACTGAAATATCTATTCAGTAATTACAAGTGAAAAATTAGTGAGGGTAAGTCCCATTCCATTCCTTTTAAAAAGTTTTGCGTAGTGGTTAGTTAGACTTTCGTGTAGCATTCACTGGATTTTCTCCTCCAAAATCTCGAAAATAAAACGACTTTATTGCTTCTGCCTACGCAAGCGGCGTACGTGATTTTCTGCACATTTCTTAGAAATCCAGTTACTTGAAACCATTTTCCCTAGTATCGTCGACTAACTGTGAGATCGTAAAATAAGTTACAACTGCCATTTATTACACCGCACAGAGGGCATTAAAAGATGTTGATATTTTCCTTGTTAGAAGTACTTCTGTGTTTGGACTGTGATTAAAAGCTCCATGTAGTATACTTATAATATACACTTGTGAAAATAATAACTAGTAAATGAGATATGTTTCAATAGGAGCCTTAGATAAATTACTGCTACCTCTGAACTCAGTGTCTGAAATTGGAGCGCGTCGCTGTTAATGTATAACCGTTATGCTTTTGCTTCATAGCGTCGGCAGTGCAAAAGGATGCGTAAATTACTGTCTACCAGCGCAAAGGTAGAAAATATGAATCGGTTAAGAGCACAAATTCGCAATTGTTCGATTGATAAAGTCCAAATGAACTTTCTGAAGACAATAAATATTGTTTTAGTAAAGGCGGTTATATGTATATTAGCAAACTCAAGACGCGTACAGCAATCACGAGTAGAATGCATAGAAGTTTTAAAAGTAGCTCTCCAATTACGATATGATTAACGTAGTATACTTACAATGTGGGGTTTAAGAGAAAATTCACTATCTTAATGACTTCCAGGTCATTAAATCCATAAAAAGGGCGACTTTGGATACTATTCTTGTTTTGAGTGAGTCATTTGAGAGTATTGAAACAACTTATTGACATAGGTGGGTGGATGAAAGGTGTTAAACACTTAGTGAAACAGGCATCCAGCTAAACTAATCGTCCATAGGTAATGGATTAATTACAACCAGAGCTGCGTAGAACTCGAGTAAATGTACACAAGAGCTGTAGTCGACTATAGAATGTCTTCGACTTTTTATAAAGGTACTGTCTGAGTGATGCCACTATTCATAATCATTTCACTAATTACGGATACTCCATAATAAAAAAAACATACTAAGCAGAGGATAATGAAGTGGGGATTAGTTTAACGTAAAATAATCAGTAAATGGTAACAAAACGGTTTATTTTGAATAAACGTTTTCGCCCAGTTAAATAATAGACATGGAGTTGTGAACTGTATTCTAAAAGAATTCTAAAGTTGCAAGGAAAGTGACAATAATGTATTAGGGAAACGTTTTACTCTAAAAGATCTGTTACCGTCACTCTGACCCTAAATAAGAGAGAAGCAAACGCAGCCGACTTCTCAGCCGGAGGTGGTCGTGGATTAAACAAAAGACATTAATTTAAAGCTGAAAAAATATCGCCGCATGTAACAAGTAACCCTGCACTTTCCTAATCAATTAAAAGGTACTCGTCGAAAGACGCTACTCACAAATGCCTGAAAAAGAGAGAAAACGGCAAGGGCAAAAATAAAATTTGCAGGCAAAATAACAAATCAGTATAATTTATAACAATAAAGGTGCTCGGTATTACATTTACACAAATACGGCAAAACAGATCAAAATATCACCACAAATATCTCAGTAGTAAGAGTTGCTTTAAAAGTCACCAAAATATATAGAATTGATTTATAAATATTTCGTATACACAAATCTATAAATAAAAGTACAGGTTGACTGTTAAATTAGCAATTTGCATTACCGGTAAGCCACTCGGTAAAAGCGTATGACCGCGATAATTTTATTAAAGGTTAAATTTTGAGTTTCGTGTTGAATTTGACACTAAATCCTCAAGTGCAAAAACATTCAGGTGTTATTAATAATTATCAGAATAGCCCTACAGACCCCAAGATCTAGTTTCAGAGTAGGGTATTATATAACCCGGAATATGCTTCGTAATCATTTAAAATTGTCGTAGATTTCAATAGGTCTTGTAAATCGAATTAATTAAAATATCTTGCAAGTAAGGAATTATGTTAATTCAACCGAGATGTCCTGTCACTAACATGATGTGAAAATTCAAAAGTTAAACTATCAAGGCATATGCAGGATTGCTTTACCAAAGCCAAAATTGAAAGTAATAATCACTTCGATGGTACGTAAGACATCGGAAGTCGGAATCAAATCTTTGACAATTTTAAAAGTAAACAGTGGTTAAGTTAATTGATGAATCAACCCTAAATAGGTTGTTCTGCGTTTATGCTAAATTTATGTGAACTTGAAAATAAGCTGATATTTGGCAGATGCAGTAAAAAACTAACGCGAAGCACTTAACAAACACATAAAAAAGAATCCCGTATTGCTGGTTAGGTCAAAGTACATTATTTTAACGCAGGCAGGGGAATATATGGGATTAAAACACCTTTCGTAACTATTTACCGGATAGTGGGCGGATGTGTTAGGAGCCCTGTCGATACGCGTCATATGCTAGATTCGAACAGCGGTACTACGTTGCAATCGTCGACTGCAGGTAAAATATGGTTTCGATGATGAGGCTCCAAGAGCAATGTAACTTTGAACCTCTTGCAGGAATGGAATCCTCATGCCGACAAATCTCAGCTGTGTGGAAACAAAACGGGGTAGAGCAAATATACTCACCTACTATATGTCTCAGTGGACGCATTCCACAAAACAATACAGATTATTGTACGCCATCCGACGCGAAGTCGGTAAATAATGTAAGTTGACAGTCAAGAGTTTTGTCTACACATTCTGACGCAAATCTGTGGTGAAAAGGCAAAAGGGTATAAGTCAAAAATGACCATTTTACAGGAACATCAAAAAACTATTTTTCTGAAGATTTGAGAACAACATTTAATTGTTTTCGCTGGTAATCAAAGGAATCAAGTCGATTTATTGACTACAGCTTGCTTTGCTCTTGATTGTAAAACTATTTCTACTAGAAAATAAATAAATACTGAACTTATACCTTACCGCATTTATTTTTATTCATTTTCGGAAATAGCAAAAGGGTATAAGTTGACATATAGCTTTTTGCAATTTCCCGGAATATGTATTTTTCTGATAAATAATTACTATGACAAAACAGCATATGTGGACATAAACTAAACAACAATATGTGGTTTCGAGTTCGAATAATGTGAGGTTATTTGTAAACTTACCGGTTAAGTTCTTGTTACAGCAGTTCTGCAAAACTTTGTACGCACGAGAGCGTGTGTCCATGTTGGCACTTATTCGTTAAACTACACTATAATAACTAATAATAACACTGGAAAACTTTATCGCTAAAATACGCTATTGCACCTGCATAGAAATGCACTCGTAGTATAAGTATACATATATTATTTGTTTCCAACAAAAACGGAAAGTTATGAAATGGCAAAAGGGTATAAGTTAACATATGCTGTTTTGGCGTTGCAGATAACTTTACGAAAAGCTGTGACTCTGGGTATTAGTACACATGTATCTATTTGCCACTGAGTAAATTTGTTTTTTATCAATTTTTAGTGAATTTTCGGGTAATAAGTCTACATATCCCATTTGGAAAACTTGCTGTAACAATGCGGTTATGGTATGTAGACTTACATCCTCTTGTATTTAGATGCCTGATATTGCTCTGAATACGGGGCATCAATAAAATCAAAACTGAGATAAGTCGACTTATACCCTTATACCTTTTTGCCACAGAAATATGAGCGCATGTGGGTACCCTGACGAGTCTTAACATCACAACCAACATCGGAGCCAAAGGTTTTGCCTTTGGCTCCCGAGAGGGTCGGGTGAAAGGTGACCATTTCCTTTGGGGATTCCCCAGAGGATGGGGCTAGTTTTTTTAAAAATAAAATAGCATCACCTTATGCGACCGCTATGTTAGCAGCGGGTTGCAAGCAAGATACACGTCTTGTATGCTGAAAAAGGTCTGACTTATCAGCGAACAATAAACGGTTTTGTCTTGCAATCAATTCGGCTAAGCAATAAAGGGAGACTGAAGGTAGGAACGAACGTTGGAATGGATCCAACGGCTGCTCCTGGGCCCGTCGGACCTTTTTTCAATTACCAAAAGAGGTTTGGCTCCCTAGGTACGATGTTCTCTAGAGCGTAGAGCCTGAGAGTGGCTGAAGGTGAAAAACCTATTGGTCTGAAAAAGTTGACCCTTGAGCTTTAAGTCTACACGGGAAGAATGTGTGACTCAGTCCTCTGACTAGTCTTCCAACAAACTTACCTCATCATTGCGGAGACGCAGGTAGTTGTGAGTAGCCTCATAAAATTTAGGAACCACAACGGGGTAGAGTAAATATACTCACCTACTGTATGTCTCAGCGTTCCACAAAACAATACAGATCATATCAAAAATTCGTTAAAACCCTTCACCACACAAATATTTAACAACTGCTAAATACGTATTTCGACAGCCAGGCTGTCATCGTCAGTAGCTAAGAAAAACTTACACCAAAATGGCAACGATATGTCCGTGACCAAATCACAAATGAAAGTGGGCGATACCAGCACATTTTACAGCTATTTATACTGTCTGACTAGGAGGGCGTGGCCGACGGCCAAATAACATGGCCGATGGTCAATATAACTTTAATAAATCATACAAGAGGGAGGACGGTATACGGCCACTATCTTTGTTCAAAAGTTTATTATCTCGGTTCTTAAATATGGCCAAGCTCTCAAAAAAATTTGCTTTGTTGAAGTTACCGCCCTTACAATTTTTAGGTTATTCTCTTTTATACTTTGACCCGTTTCGTAAATATGTTGGGCAATACTCGATTTTTCGAATCTGTTGAGTCTAGAATGAGCTAAATTCTCTTTAAACCTAGTACCAAAATTACGACGTGTTTGCCCCAATATATTAAAATCACAATGGGAGCATTTAATTTCGTAAATTCCAGATCTCTCTAAAGTCCTCAGATTGTCTGGATTTCCCAACAAATGTCTAATATTGTTGTTTGAAACATCCACAACTTCATGACCCGATTCTTTAAAAATGTTTGCTAGGCCCTTTGTAGCCGGGTGAAACGGAATTTTGATGTACTTGAGAACTTCACTTCTAAGACTGACGAGAGTTGTGGAATTTCGAACGTGCAATTTTGTTTTTTATTTCCTAATCAAATTGCCAATAATTTTAGAATAGAAACCATTGTACACAGCGATGCTTTTTATGGTCTGAAGTTCAGTAGTATATAGATCTTTGTTTAAAGGGAAGCTTACAGTCTATGCACTAAAAAATTTAGAGCAGCCATTTTGTGTTGAAAACAATGATTTGGATTCGCTAAAATAAATCTGTTTACAATGGTTTCTTTTCTATAAACATCGAATTCCAACTTATTTCTATTTCTTATTACTAAGGTATCTAGAAATGGCAGTTGTCCTTCGTTTTCCATTTCATATGTGAATTTTATGCTATGAAATTTGGAATTCAACTGATCATAAAAATTACCAATACTACGTTTAGATGAATCAAAAACAACAAAAATGTCGTCCACATACCTAAACCAAATCCTTGGGGGGTTTTAACGAATTTGTGCTAAGTTTTCTTCTGAAATATACAAAAGACCATTAATTATAGAGATAAAATACTTCTAGAATTGTAGAAAGAATGCCTAAAATCTAGAAATTGTACTTATATACAGGATGTTCAATTTAAAATTTGAGAGTTAGTTATAATTTCTGCTATATTGATATACAAGTTACACACTGTATACTTTCCAAATTTCTAATTTCTAATCTCCTTTTCCCCTTTAGCAGTTACTTATGGGTGACCTCTCCCATTTGTAAACTTGTTTAATACTTATACATTTTGTAGCATCATCATGATTCTTCCATGCCCATTTGTCCATTTTCTTACGAATATTCGTTACTTATAATTTATTTTTTTGTATATAATTTGCTAATATTGTTTACAAGAGACACCCCATTTACGACCTGCTACAATCCTGATAAGATTTTCGGTAGCTCAGCGTGAGGAAGGGGATAGTAAACAGAAATATAAGGTAATTCGTTTGTTATAATCAAGACAGTTGTACCTCAATAAACATGCGGAAAAATTAGTGTTAATTGAGAGCGCCACCTTATGTATATGCGGGAGATATAATGGGTAAATTCTACAAGGAAAATATTCTTCGGTGATGAAAAATATACAGGGTGTTTCTGAAATAACGGTACATATTTTGCGGAAGTATTCTATGATTAAAAATGAATCAGAAGGTTCTAATAAAACTTTAAAGCTTAATGTCTCAGAAAAGGTTTGTTTGCGTACACGAGTTTAAAAAATTCTTTGATTTATTTTTGATAGTAGATACTTCTGCAAAGTATATCTCTTTATTTTAGAAATATCCTGTATACGTGCCGATCTTCAGATATTATGGACTTACTTTGTGTCGTGATCTCTGAAATCTTATCTGGCATCCAAATAAGCGGAACTGCGCTGCGCTTTACAATGGAAGTTCATACAGTAAAGCAAAACCTTTACATGTATTCGCCTGGGAAGGAATTTTACGGCTGAAGGTAATGTTGATAAACTGATGCAGAGTGGTTAAGGAGTTACTACACTTCGAAAGGGGAGACACCCCAAACTAATTTCATAACATGCAAAATTACTTATTAAAACATTTCAATCAACCTTTACATTTATATTAATTGGCATGCATATATCGTGGGATTTTGCTTGTACTAGGCGCATCCTCATTAGAAAACCGTTAGAGGCTGAGCGACGTGTGAAATTGTATTGGGCTTCCTTGCCAATTTATGCATCTCTATAAAAGCAGCTACATGAGTTCTCAGTTCTTATCACCACCGGAGCGTTCTAGTTCAGTTAAGGAGTTGGATGAACACAGCTTTTAAATTTATATCGGGTGCCTTGAAATTTCGATATTCGATGTAGACGCCAGTGAATCGTTCGCGGCAGTGGTTCCGACTTTGCGCTCACATGAAGACAGTCTTGCTACATTGGCGTGGAACCCGGGTTCTGTGCTCTCAAGCAAATCCGTACTATAATACTAGGGCGTTTCAAAAGTCCGTTTGCTGCAGTGATTCCGGTTTTGTGTTCTCATTCAGCCTGTACTTCTAGGTTAGTACCGAGGTTTAACTTCTGTAACCTCACGTAAGCTGTACTGAAGCACTAAGCATTCTCCAGCTATGCGGTTGGTAATCTAAGCCTTGTGCATTCACAATTTTCCGTCGCTTTTCCGACCCAACTGTAGCGCACAAAGTCATCATTATTGTAGAATCTCACCTGTCACCTGACGTCTGTGTACGCTCTGTTCATACACACATTTTGTAATGTTTTGCAAAACCGTATCGAATAATTAATACTGTGCAGTACATTAGCAATATCTTGATTAAATAGCTTGTATTTGGATTGGGTTTTCATTGTATTGTCGTCGGGTAAAATTGTGCTTTGTTTAATGGAGTGTAGCATTCAGTCCGCGGTAAGACACTTGGAGTCTACTTTACCTCCACTGCAGCTCGTTAGGTCTCCGTCAGCAACAAGAGAGCTGCGGAGTATTAAGAAAGTTAACTCTGTAAAATCTGGCGCTCCAGATAAAACCATGGATGAAGCAGCCATGAAGTGCGTTACAGCACATATAAAATTGGCAGTAATTTACATGTGCAAAATCTTAGCTTAGGTACATAAATAATAAAACATATTTAACATAACTGAGAGCAGTTCATACTTAACGTCGACCATGCTCTAAAACGGAGGCGGAGGTCACTGGGTCTAAGCCCAAATCCTGGGTGGCAGTGATGGCTCAGCAACGGATTGCCGTCTCAAGCAGCCCGGTTTCGAGCAAACCACAAATGGGTAGCTTTAAGGATATCGATGGGCTAACTGTGGCGTCAATCTACATGCGATGTAAAAGAAGTTTTTCCCAGAACTTCTTCGTAAGAATGGGCAACGGTACTTCCAGGATTAACTACGAGAATCGGAGTTGATCTAAACGCAGACAACGAGATGTCCAGCTAGTGCTGCGTCGGGACAATACAAGGGGAGCTTAAAATATATCCGAACGGAGATCGATATGAAATTTCGCGATACTACCATTAAATAATTGTGGTTCCAAATATATATATATATATATCTTGGACTGGACCCCTTCTGTTATTTCGTTCCTAGTATTAGAATGATTTACCATAATAAAATATAAGATCAACATGATTTTCTTCTTTATTGGTTATAATAAAAAAAACTTTTCAGTGTAAAGTATTTATTAGACACATTGCACTATGGCCTTAAGGCAAACTAATATCTATATTGTGTTGTTTGCTTATTCTTTTTATTTTATAACTTTTGTGATTGCCAAATTTTGTATCTCTGCAGTAACTTAAATTTTAAATTTGAACACAAGCTCCCATAATATCGAGTCATTATCATAACTCTGTAACGTTTGCCTGCAGATCAAATTTGTATTTCCGAATATTAATATAATATTTAAATTTGATCCTTGTCCGACCTCACGTTATCGTAATTTCCGTAATGTCAATGCACGAGGCGATAAGCAGAGCGCAGTGACCGACGTCACGTAAGTACAAAAGTGCGTCGCGCGCTGTTTCTCCCCACTTTTAGAAGCGCTCGAAGTCGCATAAAACGAACGGCGGAGCCGATTCCGAGGCAGATTTTCCCAGAGAGGCACAGAGTTCCGAATCTACTTCCCCAGCTCTACTTCCATCCCAGTTCCAGCTCCCAGTTCCACCTGCCCGTATCCCTGTTCTTATTGAAGAAATCCTGATTCTCCTGGTACCAGACTATTTCCCTGAAAAACCGATTCCCGACTTGTTACCGTTGTTTAATTATCCCAGGCTTTAGTTGATTTGGTGGCAAGACATACATTGCATCCTTAGCGCTAAAGTTATTAATAATTAACATTACTAATTATCCCAGACTTTAGTTGATTTGGTGGCAAGACATACATTGCATCCTTAGCGCTAAAGTTATTAGTAATTAACATTACTAATTATCCCAGACTTTAGTTGATTTGGTGGCAAGACATACATTGCATCCTTAGCGCTAAAGTTATTAATAATTAACACCACCAAGTATCCCAAGCTTTAACTGATTTGGTGGCATTGCATCCTTGTCGTTAGAGTTATTAACAATTAAGACCTGAAATCTAGTTGAATTAATTAATTAATTATCTCAGGCTTTGGTTGAGTTGGCGGCGGATCTTACGTTCTTTTTACTAAAATCAATTGTTAATATTTCCCGAATCCGATCGAGAGGAACACTTCCACGAGGTGCTCTATCCGACCGCCCAGACTACTATTTAACCAGCCCTAAGAGGAAGCTCTAATATTCCTCGTCAATAACTGTCACTAGGTCCGAGTTTTAGTTCGAAAACATTGTAATTCTATTCCCCCGGCTAACAGCCCAAATTCCAGTTAATAATATAGGCGATTACGTGCCTTGCTATTAATTACTTTGAATACCGAATCAGTTACCTACCTCAAAGTCTTCCACGGCGTTGTAAGCAACCGCACCACCTGGGGGACCATCTTCAGAGAGCGTAAGTACGTGGAAATTGATTCACACGGACCGAACTCGTAATTCGCGAAGCCCGACCCGGATCCCCGTGGAAACACACACCGAAGCCTAGGCGATAATCGTAGCTGCCCGTGTAGGTGAGAAAATACATTATTTGTATTAATTTGGCTTCTGTATTCTCAGTAAAAACGTAAACACCACGAGGCGCTTGACAGCCGCTGTCAACAAACACGGACTTTCTCGAGGCGAACTCCGAAGGCGAGGCGGCACCCGAACGAGTTTAAAAATTCAAACCTACAACCCTGTGAAGTAGGCCTGCCTGTATTTCGACCGTGTGAGGCTGGTTGCCGACGTACCAGGGACGCAGCGTCCGTTATTCAAGAAGATTTTTAATTTGTCAATCATATACATTTCATTTATTTGTTGTAAGCATAGATAAGTAAAATAAACATTTTAAAAGTCTGTTGTTGATATTTATGCTACGCTGTGGTACATATCTGAAAGAACCGAATAATTCTTCGACTGATTTTAAGCTATCCGAGGTGTAAGATTGTAAATAAGCTCTATGAGAGAGCTAGCATTACAACTCCTTCTTAATGTATTCACATAATATTTTTTCGTGTAAACCAAATTTACAATAAATAGCGTTTTGTTGCTAACACAAATGCATCGACATTTTTTTTTCGAATTGTTCGTAGACATTGTTAATTTGAGCGAAATGAAGCGATATTTTACGGAACGCATCTCATCAACACTTAGATCTATAAACAGAAACTTCTTAATTAACTGGGTTCAGAAATAGCCTTTGTTACGCTCATTTTGACATTTTCCTATTTATTGATTGACATAAATTAGTCAGACTTGGTCATTTACTTTATTTTCCTAAATAATACAATATTTTACTTATGGTTAGGCAACCATACTACCATCAGTCCTAAATGCAGTTTCAAAGTATAGCACTGCTGTTATCAGTTCAGAGCACTCGGCATTCTTTAGTTTTTACGTTGGCCAACTTTCCAATTTTTGGGAACTTTGATAAGCTGAATTGGGCTGGTTTTGAGCATTTTTCGGCCATTTCCTGACAAGTCTTGCGTCGTGAAAGTTTGAATCGCTTCCTCTGGGGACCTGGTCTCACGACTTTGGTAGCCATCTTCATAGTTGGAAAGATGTAGAGGCCCCGTTTCCCTGCTTGAATGCTTCAGGGATTGGTATTAGTATCGCCGGCATTCGTTTCGTCACAGACGGATTTCATGGGACGTTCACTCTTAGCACGCTTGGCTTAACGATTTGGCTGCACAACATCTTAAGGTTCGTACATGGTGTTTGCCTACGTTTTTCTCTTTTAAACGTCGTAATCTATTTGGAAAATTTGTATGTTTAGCCATTAAATCTGGGATCGCATTAAATCTGGGATCGCATTAAATTTGGGATCGCATTAAATTTGGATTAAATTTAGATCGTATTTGCCATTAAGTTTTGGATCCACCCAGAAAAATGCTTGTTAAATGGAATTGGTTCGCTTACTTCGTTTGGTGCTATGTGTATTTGGGGCAAATGCTTGCATTGCATCGCCTACCCGCTATCCTCCCCACGATACTCGCTATTCTGTTGGACGTCGGCTTCTGATCCGCGCACCAGGTGCTTCCGAGAAGCTAGGGGCCTGCGTTCGGCCCTGGAAAGCAGCATGTGTGAATCGTATGTAACATGACTTGAGGTGTTGATATTTGTACTAGCGTAACAACCGCCTAGCTAGTTGTAGGCATTTCATATAGTATTTGCATTGTAGGATTATTTGTGTAACTTGCATTAGGGCATATCTGTCGAATCATATTTATTGTGTACATTGCATTTGGGCTTATCTGTCGAATCGTATTGCACCTCGTGTAATTGTAGAATAAGCTATTGTTGTGGTAGCTGTATTAGCCACGCTCGTGATATGAGAACTTAGATATTTGTGTTTTTGAATTGAATGCTACGATTAGGTTTGCTTACCGTTGGATTGCAGTAAATGTGATAAAGACCGCCTTGAATTGGGCCCTGTAACGTAACAAAACATTCAGATATGCTGTTGAACTATTTTAAGACAGTTTAGCTTACCTAGATTACAGGCTAGCCTTATTTTTACACAACTTTGGCCATTGCATTTTGCCTAACTTAGTTGCAGAGGTTAGCCTTGCAAACGTCAAATGGCATTAGGGTGTAGGTTGTAACTAGCGAACCGCTCACGGTGGTTTAATGCTCAAACTTTGGATATTCGTAAAATCGATTTTGGTAATTTGTTATTTTAGCTTTTTTTAGGAGCATAATTCAAGCCGTTGCTTTTATTAGTCATGTATAAGAATTTGATGAGTTTAAAACAGAAACCGCCACGCCCTGTATGATCATACAACAGTAGCAGCGGGCTTCGAGCCTTTGAAATCTTAACGTCACATTTAAATTGTAAGCTAACACTCGGGGTTGTAGTTAGCATTTTTTTTTTTGCTTGCATAACTCTAGTTTTCGCAGCACTCTGCCTCACAGGATGCCTGCGAATAATTGTACTTGTGTTGCCAATTGGTGTAGCAACTTGTATTCTTCATTTGCGATAGATTACAGCTGAGGTTTATTGTTAGCCCTTGATGGATATAGGTGATTTATATGAAATGTATTGATGCAGTGCCTTTGCCGATTTTAACGTGTTTATTGCTGATTTATTGGATTGTATATTGTTACGTGTTATATTGCTGATTTAATGGTTAGTGTATTGATATTTGTTTATTGCTGTGCTTTTGATTTATTCGTATATTGTTTGATTCTGTTTGATGATTTGCCTGTTTTTGTAGTATTTGCTACTAAGTTATTTTGTGTGTTGCACTATAGTACCGAATAAAGTTGTGAAATTTTTATTGGTCGTTGCTTTGATTTTGTTTGATTTGCTGGACTTATCTTCGACCTTGTGAACGGTCCGGCACAAGGATGATTCGATGTCGAGGACCTGGCGCCCACTCTCTTCGTATTTTGGCTTAGTATTCTTTTCAGCGTAGTTGGAACCCCAACCCTCGCGACTAGTTAGCCCATTAGGCCGATATTTACCAGCCGGCAAAATATCTAATACAACTTTCGCCACCAGCTAAGTCCAAAACAATTATCCTTCCTCACACCTTTTGTAATTACATTCGTAAGTTTGAAAATTACTATATTATTGAAATGAAGTGATATTTTATGGATTTACAATGCTTTCAATTTATTTAGTTTATCACTCAACACTTTTCGAGGTTTAATTAACTGGGTTCACAAATAGCCTTTTGTAACGTAAACAGACTAAGGGTGTATAAGATTTTCGCATTTATCGTAAATACTAAGGGACATTTTCCAACGGTTGGTGTTCTAGCAGAAAAAGATGGAACCAAAAGAGTATACTTCTTAAGTTTCTAAGTTTCTGTTAATAACAGTTATTTTCGAAACCAATATATTAAAATCAGTCAAGATTTCATAAGAGGATAGGTAGACAACCATTTAAACATCCGTTCATAAAGTTGAACATAGAAATCATTCCATTAACAAGTCTCCGTAGTCTAGTGATAAGCGTGGGGGACTAGCAATTGTTACAGTACAAAACGGTAACTACGGCCTAACCTCCAGCCCTTCAAGCGTGCCACACAAACTTATACGTTTGGGGACCAGATAATTAACCGCAAAAGAACTATAAACGACGACGAAATCGGGAATACGCCGAAAAGCAAGCCCTGACTCTCGTTACGAGATGGTTGTAACAAAGTCTCACCGGCTATTGGTTGCTCAAAGGAAAAGGGTCGTGGTAAAAACACTACATAAAAGTCAGGGCGGTACTTCGGCACAAAAGGGTGAAATGATGGTAAATGTAGGACGCCACTCCATTCTAACTAACTAAATCGAACCCACTTGAATGGAGAAGTGTGGGCTCAATTCCCACTAACAACTCGGCAAGCTTGGTTCGGCTAACACGCTACGGCACTGACTTACCTTGACGAAACAACTTCCTAAAGCAGCTGCTAAACTCCTTTACAACTAACTGAAAAGGAACACAACAACAAACAAAATATCGTCAACACAAATCAAAGACATCAGTACTTAACAATAAGCTCTATTCAAATAATAAAATAAAATAACCAGGTAACAATGGACATGCAATGTTTGACTAGTTACAAGAAAAATAATCAAAGAGGTTAGTTACTAATTTACGTTACAAGTTACTTCAATACGAACAACAATAAACTTTACTGTACATACATGACCTTGAAATCAACAATGCTAACTATAGCAGTCATATTAAGCTGAAATGTTCAACCCTTTTTGACGAAAAGCACACTATGTGGTAGGCAAGATAATTACATAAAACGTTGACGAAAAGAACACTAGGTTATACACGACAGTTTCATAAAATACAAGCATGGTTTACCTTGTAGGAGTTCAGCTGGCTGTAATCGACAGTCGGCGCGGTAGGGTGTTTTGCCTTCCAAGCACCTGCCTTAAGATACCTGAAGAAATAAACGAGAACGGAAACGGGGAATCCCAGAAGAGTAGATGGAATGCGGAACTCAGCATCGATATTAAATATGGTAACGACAGCAAACGGGGTCGGTAGAATGCAATTATAATCCCCTCGACGGGTAGACGACGTACACAGCGGTAATGGGCCAAGCCCTCGACATGCGAGAACGATACACGTCATGCTTAGTTAACGATGGTCTGGTTAGGAGTCCGTGAACAAATCCGCCCATGGCGACAACTTAGAAGATCTCGCAATCCTCCGACGATAAAGAACTCCGACCACTTTTAACTAAAACTTGCTTCACTTCAATTCCCCACGGCTACGGCTGTTGTAACTGATATTCCCTCGTACCGATAGCATACGACTCTTTCAGAAGGCACCAACAATAACGAAACACATAAATTACCGTAGAAGACGGAAACGAGAACAGAGCCACCCCCAACGGCTGCATCACGCGAAGCCGTCAGGGGGAGCGATCTTAGAAGACGTGCTGTATACTTCAAGATCGGGTCGGGACTGAATTTCAAACTGCGGCTAAAGCCAACGGCCACCAACGCGTCATATATGCATCTTTTTCTTGCATATGCGAAGACGAAGGAAGGTAACGGAAAATTTCAACAGAATCGCAGGACAGCTGACTGGACGATTCACACGGGACTAGCGAAATACTGGGAAAAGATAATCTGCATCCGCCTTGCAGGCAACAATGAACAAAGGGTGAATTTAAAAATGGAATTCTGCTAACGAAACGTGACTATCTGAATTAATTTTAACCGATAAACGGACCGCGAGGTCCGAATGGCTAAAATGCGCTGCAAATCAGAGGACAGGCAGGGCCGGATCGAGCCCAAAATTTAAAATGACGACAGGACTTAAAGATGATTTAACACAATACAAGGTATCAGGTTCAAACCCTGCTTGGAGTAGAACATTTTTTTAAATAAATACGACTTTAGAACGTGCAAGACAGAGAGAACACAAACCTTCCAGTTAGTACGACAAAGATAAAGAATAGCTTTCAACGAATGCAAGAGAGATAGCATGATTGTGAGAGGGAAAGAGAGTGGACAAGCATAGGCATGACGAATACAGAGCATCACGTGACGAAATCAAAATCCAAAATGGCCGCCGCTTCAATTAAAACAAAATGGGGCCCAAAGTGCCCCTTTGGCCCAGGCTTTGATTAATTATTAAAAACAAAATGGCGCCCAAAGTGCCCCAGGCGATTTAATTATTACAAACAAAATGGCGCGATTATGAATTGCACTTTTCCCCCGGGCAATTTAATTATTAAAAACAAAATGGCGCAATTATAAATTTAATTAGAGGTTTAATTATGCCCTCAGGGCTTAATCAATAAAAAGTAGAGGGGAGAGCTGTCCTTAAGCTACTGGCACGCCTAAATCTCGGAAAGCTAAAGTTGACCAAGTGAAAATTATGGTTAATAACACTCAGCTACCTGTTGTCGACGTTGCACGTAATCTGGAGTTTATACAGGGTGACCTGTTTTTTTTCCTCTAAAATTTTGTTATAGATAGTAAATGATATTCTGATCAAAAATTGTATGTAGAGTTCTACTGTTTTCGATTCATTAACAAGTTACAGTATCTTACAAATGAAATACGAACATTTATTAATGAAATAAAAAAGTTTATAAAAAAGGGGAGTAATAGTTCTAATTGGCATGTAAAATAAAAGAAAACTCAAAATGACCTCCACCAACTTCTATGCGTTTCTGGCAGCGCATCACAATGGCTCTTGCACACGATTTAGCATTTCGACGTTATGTTTTAACATATTAAAATCATTTTCAATGCGTTCTATTAATTCCTGTGGGGTGTCCACCGGTGTTCTGTACACTTCCGAATTCAGATGTGAAAATCCAAAAGTGTAATATCTGGCGAGCGAGGGTGCCATTGAACAGGTCCACCACGGCTAATCCAATGCTGATTGTAATGGATGTTTAACCAGCCTCTCACCAATCTGCCATAATGCTGACGATGATAAATGGGCACGTTATTGATTTATTTATATATTATTTCAATATTTTAAAATTGCCGTAACTAGTTACGGAGTCGAATATCAGAATAACTTTATATAAAATCTTTGATGAGAATAACATTTACTACCTACAAAAAAAAATGCGGGAAAAAACCAGGATATCCTGTATAGACTCTGATCTAAGATTCAAAAAGCACATTAGTCTTAATATTTTGAAAAAGCTCAAGAAAATTAAAAAAATATTATTTATTGTAATATACATATACTTAACTAGAATACAAACTACTTTTGGTAGAATCTTTAGTTCTTCTTCCTTTTAACAGCGTAAGGGCCTTGTCTAGACAGTGTTGATGTAACTAGGATACAACGAATACAAAACTGTTGTAGAATATTAAGTTTTGGCTTAAGAAGGAGATACCATGTTTCTCATAAGTTGAAAGAACTGAATTGGCTCAATATGTTAAAAAGAAGAATGGTACATTCGTGGTCATTATTTCATAATATTATCATTTTCAAAATTCTGCCATATCTTCTTAAAAAGTTAAATTTCACTGTGTTGTACATGATATTAATCTAAGTAGTAACGATCTGCTTACGCATGTCCTGTCGCTCTTTCTCATATAATAATGTTAAGTACTGCAACTCCTCACTAGTGATGGGCATAATCGGATGATTTTAATAATCGGAATGTTCCATTTCGGAATGTTTATAAAATCGGAATATCATCCGATTATTTTACATTCCGTAAATGCAACCAAGGGAAAACGAGCGAAACAACAACAAGCGGAAGGAAGATGAAGTGCGTCCAAATTTGCGATCCCAGCACTCGCCGTTGCACCGTAAGCCCTTATCTGCGTTGGCATCTATTGTTTGGGTTTGTATGAGTTTGAGTCGCACAGTGGGATGTGAGGAAATAAAATATTTTTTAAAATTATTACAGTAGTTACCTTAATAGACTTTCGGAAAATGGTAGTGATATTTTAAAGTTTAATGGCACCTAAAGTACATAATAGATAGTATAAAACAATACATGAATTTGAAGTCTATAGGGTGTACTATCTAATAATTAATCTACGAAATACCACTGCCATTAGTGCCAGCATATAGCAGTCAAGTGAGTCAACACAACATTCCGTATTCTGTTCAGTTCAAATTGGCATTTCGTTTTCTCATTTTGTATATCGAATAGTAAAATAGTCGAATTCCGAAAGTTCCGAATTTTGTGCACCGAACAGTAAAATAATCGGATTCCGAAAAATTCCGAAACGTTCCGAAATAATCGGAACCTTCCGATTTTTTTAACAATCGGTAACTTTCCGATTATTCATTCCGAATAGGCCCATCACTACTCCTCACCATCTGTATTTAAGGAATTATCATCTTCAAAATGTAATATCAATATTTTATCTTATTTTCTAAATAACTGAATACCTTTTTACACCAGTGATCACTTCAATAAATGATTCTTGTTGCAAACCTACAAACTGATAGCCATGTCGATAAGTCACTAAATCATCACGATGGCATATAGTTATTTATAATATTAGTTGCACTAAACGGTTAAGTGGAAGAGCGGCAATTTTATTGGAGTCACTAAACTTCGCCGTTAGTTATCATAAATTGTAAGACTTAAAAGGGTTGGAATTGTTTATTTTATATGGTAATAATAAAGATATTATTATTACTATTATTATTAAATTACTTAAATATTACCTGAAGGCCTGAAATAAATCCATAAGTTGTTTCTAAACTACCGTGAAGTTCTGGACTGACCAGAAAGCTTCCAGCGAGTCACAAAGCTATTACACCAATTCTGCATCTTATTCCTGACGATTTTAGAAAATAAGTCCGCGTCAAACAAAAGAGCCCCAAAAAATGCGTCCTATGGCATCAGAAGCAAAGTAAAGACTAAAAATTATAAAATATGAACAGGAAATTTGGCAATTTTCAAAGAAGACAAAACTAACAATCGCAAATCAAACGTAACCAGACCTAAATGCTGAAGGATATTCAGGTTTATTACATTTGAGGTAGAAGTGCAGGCAATACAACGCATGCGATAATGCGTAAAATTCTAAAACTACTGTAACAATAAATAAAAATAAGTAAAAATATTGTAGGACCGCTACAAATAGTTTTCGCAAAATTTAGTTAACTAGGAAATTACATTGCATATTTTAGAAAACAACGTTGTTTGATGAAAGAACTCGAAAATCGTCGTTGCCTAAATACTTCAACAATTAAATGCCTAATAAATTAAAGTACTTTTAAAATGTGTATAATAAAACTACATGCCTTATAAGTCCAGACTACTTTAATATCATTATTGCAAAATCAATCGTAACAATATTGTTTAGCTCTTAGGAACACGAAGTGCTTTTAAATCTACGTTCTGAATTTATATGGCGAAATATCAAGTCACTATAAATAATTTTTCATTAAAAAGCGAAATAACTAACAGCGCAACCTGCAAATCCACCTCTTGTGTACAATCTAGCAAATTCACATTTCCAAATAGAATCTATACAACATTACTAATATATCATATTGAAGAGGTGTCATGGTGTCGAGTTTTGACGAATTTAATCTCTTTGCGGAAACGTATTGGAACCATGTCGACATATTGCTGACGGAAATGTTTTCACAATGATAGGCAGGTTGTAAATGGCAGTAATTTGGTAGCAGCCGTTCCTGATTTTCCTTATTAAGAAATTGGATTGCCGTTTCTTTGTTCGTGCCCCTAATTAATTAAATTTCAAATGCACCCAAAAAGCACGAACACCTTCTATCTCCAGGCGAAGATTAAATATTTATTTCAAATTCTATTTTCGTACACACTGATTAATCCGATTATTCGAGAATTTAAATTTTAAAATTATCGCCTAACTACGTAGCCGTGCTACAAAGTATGTTGATTTTAAACTGCATGGGATTTTTGTATTGACAGTAATGAATCCTTAATGTGCGTAATGTGGTTACACTTCTCTGCTAGCATAGAATCAGTCATGCCATATTAATGGTAGTTGGTTAGGAATGTGTACTGACATCAATTTTGTTTTGCATCGGCGACCATTAAAAATACATCAATAACTACATTTCCAATATAAATTGTATATACAGTGGCAAATACGTGAAGTCGGTCAGTTATTAAGTCTGTGGTGCTTCATTGCTGTATATCAATAATACTAATTCATAAAATTGTTCTAACCCTTCTGCTTTAGTTTTGTTAAAGAGAGAAATTATTTAAATTGTTCGTGTCGTTTGTAAATTAGAACCTTTCGATTGGGTTAGCCAAAAATGGAAACGGTTTGCACGCTATTTAAATTTCATGATACATTTAATTAAATTTAAATAAACAACTAAATTACTGTATATACTTTCTTCTTATTTCATAATGAGGATATTTATTTTAGTAAGGTCCCTTTGGAAACCCAGGAAAGCTAAGGTGATCCTATTAATACAACTCAGAAAAATATTACACAAATAAAATCTTTTATCTTCGAATATACACAACCAATAACCAGGGCTGGGATCAGGGCGATTTTTAAGTAATTTTGGAAACTTTATAGGATAATTCCTCATACCACCTGGCCTAAAATATCTACTAAAACAACTACATAGTTAGTTAAAAATTCTGGATTTATAATTTGTTTGTTTTTTAAGTTAAATTAGAAGGAACGGCCATGTTTATAGAACTCTGCAATTTGATTTTAAGTTTTATCTCTTACACCTCTTACACGATGTCTATGTGATCTACGCGTAGTTTGTAAATATTGTTTACTTCAGTATAAAATGCAAAATAAATCTGATAAATGGGGTGCGTTAGACGAGATTTAGGCATTCCCTTTTTAAATTTGAATTTTCAGATAATTGTGGAATGTAAAATGTATGGTTAAACTTTACATTTTGTTTATTTTTCTGTGTAAATTTTATATTTTTTTCAATTATTGTTTTTAGGTAGTTACTTTTCAGCACTACGATGTATGTTAGGTTAACAGTTTTGGTATAAATTTACGATTCTAAGGGCCGGTTGCAGAAAGCAATGTTAAGTCTGATGTTAGCTAACGTCTCGTCAAAGTGAACAAAATCGCATCAAATTTTGTTTACTAATGTATTAGTTACCATAAAAGTTTGGGATTTGATTCGTTTTTGTTCACTTTGACGTCGCGTTATCTAACACCAGACTTAACGTTGCTTTCTGCAACCGGCCCTATAAGAAGTAAGAGCGCCAGCGTGACCGTGAGGTTACAGAGCTCAGGCTGCGGTGCCACGGTAGGATGTTCAATCCCCACATCTGGCACTGGCGGGCGGTCCACCCAGTCGTTTTAAAAATTGGGTACCAACCCACAGTTGTGAAAATAGGGAAGGCAAGGCAGTCGTCGAAGGTGTGATGCTAGCTACATCGCCCAGTACGCCGTTAACGTGTGCCAGATTGACTGAGTTTTGGACTCGTCTTATCTCATGCCATGTTCTTACATGAAATGAAGTGCCCGAACTTAAAAGAAATAATTTAATAGTGGAGCTTTCTATTCCTCTCCATTATCATCCACTAAGGATAATGGGAATTTATTACGAGAGCTAACAAAATTGACTTGTAGAGCGATATCCCAGCGAAAGTGTTCTTTCGTTTTTAGTAACAAACCTGTGAGTACATATCTTTCCTAATTCATATAATCTAATAACTGATCAATTAATTAAACATAATTGGTAGATCTCAGGATTCAAAGCGTTTTAATGGCTCTGTTTCTTTGGTTTGTTCATTGGTTCATTTGGAAGTTTGTTAGACTGCATCTTAACTCTATCATTGTATTATTAAAACATGAAAAGAAAAAAGGAAGCAAAACATTTCCTGCATTTCTTGCATGTGTGGTTGTTTACTAACCATGCTAACTAATTTATATTTTTCTGAAATGCAGGGGCCTATAAAAAAAAATCTGCTGCTCTAATTTATCTGGGTCCCTGAGGTTTCCACAATTAAGATATTAATTTATATAAGTATTAATGTATTACCTTATAGTTTGCTTTTGTGTAATATTATTATGTAATTATGGAAACGAATAAAATAATAATTATTATTATAATCTAGTTACTTTTCGGGTTCCTAAGATTTATTGGGAAGAAACCTTAGTGTACATTAAGGAATATTAACGCGATGGACTAAAGCCAATACCTTTATATTGCTTGTTAAGAAATCTTCTAGTAACTACTGAACTATTAACTATGATTATAACGTTTTTCTGTAATTGAATATAAATTTTATTTTCGATATCTTATCTTTCTAAGCTGTTGTGTAGTTTTGTGGTATAACACCTGCTGGTGGTATGTTATTCTGTCTAGCTTGAGTTTGAATGTGATGTCCGGTCGGTTGTTTGGTGCATGCGACCGGTTATAATGTTTCTGTTGTAGTATCTTTTGATTGTATCGTTTTCAAGTACTCGGGGAGGTATACAAGTTGTTACCTAAGTTTATTTTCGCGTGTTAGTGTGCATTTATTTGAAAGAGTAAGGTGGATTTGCTTGCAGATACCATTTCATTGTTTGTATTTCGTATTCCCCAATGCACTGCAACCACTGCCGATGTGTTCTATTGTTTCTGTTTGGCTGCTGGATCTTTGGCATCTATATCTTTAGCATTTTGCTTATCTATCTATGTATGCAGTGGCTCCACAGTCCATTACTGAACTTTGACCTCCTTCAATAGACGCCTCCATTCATGTCTATCTACTGCTGCTGCTCTTCAATTCCTTGTGCGCATTAGTTGTTCAGCATCTTTTTGGATATTATCACGCCACCGTACCCTCGGCCTTCTTCTAGCTCTGTTGCCTGCCAGTTTCTTCTTCCAGACTTTTTTGGGTATACGATTTTCTTTCATCCTTTCAACATGGCCAGCCCACCTTAGTCTGGGCAACTTGATAATCGTAACCAGGTCTGGCTTCTAATATAGTTGGCGTAATTCCGGTTGTACGTAACACCACACACATTATTTTCTATTATGGGTCAATATATTCTTCGCAATATTTGTCTTTAAAATACCAGCAGCATTTCTTCTCTTTCTTCTGTGAGCGTGTACGTCTCCGTACCCTGCGCGTCCATTGGGCTTATCAGTGTTTTATATGCTATAATCTTTGTTTCCTGTTGTATAGCTTTTGACTTCATTAGTCGCTGGAATGCGTAATATGACACGTCACCCTTAACTGGCCTGTTTCTATTTCTACTTCTACGTTGCCGTCAGTGCCGGCCCGCAGTTGAGGACAGACGTTTTGAGGCGAGTTTTGCTTTTTTCATAAATTGGGAATATTAACGCGGTTTCCAGTTTGTAGGAAACGTTAGTCAATATGGTGCACAAACAGCAACAAGGCCAAATCTGTCTACGAATCCTTGTTCTCAAAGTGTCCAAACAACACCAGTCACCAAAGAGCTTGGCCATCGCGTGGATCCTTGCTCCAGTTCAGAAGGGGCAAGGCACATCAAGCCAGAGAACGCTGTACGCTTATCTACAAAAACTACCCGATCTAAGCCGAAATTTCTTTTTAACAAGAAGTATTTGTAATATTCTTGTGCCATCGTCGGATATATATTGTATTATGGTTTTGTGTTCTGTATCTTTTATGTTGCTGACCTTTCTTTTTTATTATCGAGCCTGCCTTGCATTTGCCCAGACCAACTTTCATCTGTATATCATTACTAAATATCTCTAGTTGGTCTAGAGTTGCCTTGTAGTCCTGTGTTTGAGTTAAAGTTTTAGGTCGTCGTTTTTGCCTGCGGTAATGTTGTAGCCCTTGTTGGACCTGTTCATGTTATAGAGAGGTTTTAGAGAAATGCAGAACTTTATATATTTTATGGACTTCAATAAGCCATGAGTGCGGAACGCTGTCAAAAGCTTCCTAATAATCTATAGCTGAACTGTATATGCTTCGCTTCATAGACTTTGCTTGTTTTTAATATTTTGATCGAGTATCAACTGTTCTTTGCATCCTTGGTTTCCCTTCTTCTATCATTATTTGTTGTTTGTAAGGTGTTTGACTATTTTTGATCTTAGTATAGATGTCAAGATTTTGTATAATGGAGGTATGCAGTTGATGGGACGGTCACCAGTATTTGCGCTTTGGGATTTAGATAAGTTGAGCCTTGTGTGAAAAACTGTGGTATATTTCTTGCATCGTTTATGCCGTCATTAAAGAGTTGGGTAAGTTTTCCGTGTGTTGTTGGCAGATATTTGTATCAATAATTATCGATTTCTTCTATTCCAGCTGACTTCTAGTTGTATATTTTTTTAATTGTGTTGCTGACTTCCTTTTTATCTATTATCATATTTTCCATTGCTTCAATGTGTGTTGTGTTATTCATTGCTGCTGTTATCTATCTAGCTGTTTTGTTACGTACTTTTAGGTTAGAACAGATGTTCGACCAGAACGCCGCTATGTCGTTTATTGAGGGTATATCTTGAACTTAAAATTTTAGCTCTTATATTATTATTATTATCTGCATTGTTTCTTGCAGTGATGGTATACTCAAATGTCTTGGGATGGTTAGGGTGCGTCCACTATTACCTGAAACAGTTTATTTTGAAAAAATGCTTTCGATATTTGACTTCCTGGCGGATTGGTTGTAGTATGGCTTCATATATTATTACATAAGTTGTTGTCAAGCGATAACTGAGATTTTCATCCAATCATTCAGTATCCTTTGCTTAATTGTAATTCCAATTGTTTCCTTTTATTACAAATGTGCTTCTCTAAGGTCGCAATCTTCAATTCAGATGTAACCTTAAATATTTTGCACTAATCACAATGGTTTAGTTAAAGGGCATTGAGAACTTCTGGGGATTTTTGTTTGTTTCAAGGTGAATGTAACATTAATGAATTTTACCTGTTTTGTTTTAATTCGCCAAGTCTTGCAAGCGCCATTGCCGGGCTAATATGGGATGCTAGAGTTGCAGTATCATCTGCGAGGGTTGCTGTTGTAGTTAGCTTGTTGGTAAATTAGCAGTATACAGTACATTAAACACATGATACATTACGCTACCCTGTGGGATACCATAGAATAGGTTGCACATTAAAAAATTATTGTTTGCGGAGACTTCAATCTCGACTTCAGCTGCACCAAAGAGAGACAAGCGGATGACGCTGTGCAGCTATTCACCTCGTTTGGGCTACTGGAACATGTGCAGCACTATATGCGAGTAGCAGCAACATCGTCCACTCGTATAGATAATGTTTTAGTAATATAACAGGTAGAATAAAATGCGAAGTTTTGAAAACTTATTTATCGGACCATAATTTTACACCGGCGTTTGAGTTCGAGTATTGTAATAAGTTTTTAAAAAAGCATAAAGCTGAAATTCATTATACACGAATATTTAACGAATCGAATTTCTGTCAATTTCTAAATATAATTTCAAAATAATGTTGGGATGAAGTTTATAATGAAACGGAAGTCAATCTAAAATATGAATTTTTTTTCGATATTTTCAAATATTAGTTTGAACAGGCGTTTCCGTTAATCAAAAGTAAAACTAAACCCACCCAAAAAACTTGGGTTAATAATGACATAAAATATGACAAAAGGAGATTAGGGACTGGTATAGTTTATATTTGGATACTAGGTCGGAACTTATCTTCGAAAAATATGAAGTTGAACGTGAAAAGTTTATTGCAAATTACAAAAAGGTCTATCGCGAAAGTGTAGTTAGTAACTCGGATAACAAAGTAAAATCCGTGTTTGGCATATTTAAGACGATAATTAATAACAAAGAAAAATAGACAACCAATAACTGCTAAAAGCAATAATAAACTAACATCTTAGCCGAAAGCGGTAGTAAAACTTTTCGAGAAAAGGTTCCGATCTGGTTTTCAGAATGTTAAGAAATCTTTGAATAACCCTTGCTCTACTAGTTCTGATTTACTAGAGATACGAACGATAATAAATAGGCTTAAAACTAAAACTTCTGCTGATCTTGATGGGATATCCTTCAAATTAATACAAAGAGCCATACATTATATCTGCGAACCTTTAGCAGATATTATAAACAGCTGCTTTACGGGTAGCACGTTTCCAAACAAATTTAAAAATGAAAAAATTGTGCCAGTGTATAAGAAGGGCGATTCACAAGATGCATACAATTATCGTCCCATCTGAAGATTACCCTCCTTTTCAAAACTAATATGTATGTAATCTATAATAGGTTAATTGAACACTCGACAAAGCATAAAATTATTGCAAAAAACCAGCACGGGCTTATCCCAAATGGCGCATGTTAGTGTACTTAATTATATAACTACACAATCGGATAGCAAACATAAAGTCTCTGGTTTATATTTTGATATGTCAAAGGCATTTGATAAGATTTATTTCGAAATCTTGATGGAGAAAGTTGAGGTATATAGTATCTGTGGAGCGGCAGCTAATTTGATAAGATCTTATTTGAGTGATAGAACGCAAACTATTACTCTAACAACTTCTAAGGGTAATAATTACTCAAATTGTTACGAAATAAAATGTGGGGTATCTCAGGACTCCATTCTTGGTCCCGTTCTATTTCTTTTATATGCCAACTATTTGAGTGATTCGGGACTAATATGTCAATATGCAGATGACACTTCTGCACTTTTGTCAAGCAATGATCTGCAAATACTTTCTAAAAATACAACACAGATGGTAACCAAGATGGAGAAGTGGTGTGAAAGAAACTTGTTCGTGCTAAATGTTTATAAAACAAACCTCTTACTCTTTCAAACCAATACAAATGACAAATTATCAGGGAAGATCAGTCACACAACACAATTATGTAAAATTCCTAGGATTAACAATAACTGACGATGTTAATTTTATACGCCACATAGACATAGTCTGCAAAAAAATTAACTCTGCCTTTTATACAGATTGTCCGAAATCCGTTTTAAACATAAGAAATTAATGAGTGAGACAAGGAAGACATAAACAAAATGAGTAGCAGGACAAAGATAGAATGTAATCATGGCTAGGTAAATTTTTAAACTAAAATTAAGTCAATGAAACAAACAAACACTTCTGTCAAATATTTTATCTGTCATTAAGACTATAAAGTGAAGTTTAAATAATTAATTTAATTATGTGAATAGTAAACAATAGTAGATTTAAACCCCACTTTATACTCTTAATGACAGATAAAATATTTGACAGTAGTGTTTGTTTGTTTCATTGACTTAATTTTAGGTTAAAAATTTACCTAGCCATGATTACATTCTATCTTTGTCCTGCTACTCATTTTGTTTATGTCTTCCTTGTCGCACTCATTAATTTCTTATGTTTAAAACGGATTTCGGACAATCTGTATAATACGTTGCGTAAGGAACCAGTTGCCGTTACAGAACTTAAGAATGTTTTATTTTGCCTATATACGCTCTGTGTTATCGTATGGAGTAGGGATGTTCCGAATATACAAAAATTCGTATTCGCGCATACGAATACCGAATAAAAATACTCTTATTAGTGATGGGCATAACCGGACAATTTTCATAACCGAATTATTTGCATTCGAATCATATTAATAACCGATTGATTATTTGATTACTCATTCGAATCAATTTTGGCTCTCGATTCGTTTCGATTAAGTCAGCCGGTTTGCCGGTTGGCGGTTCACCGTCATCTGCATCGGCATCGTAACTTGCAGATAGCAGAGGAACTCAGTTAATCGTTAATTATAATAATTGTATAAATGATTTTTATTTGATTTCTAAGGAGTTTAAAGGTTTAAACCATTGAGAATAGCTATATCAATACTAATAATAAAGAAATTATAAATATGCGAATACAAAGTATCTATTGAATCTATTTTTAGTTCCTAAAATTCTCTAGTAGTCACACTTAAAATTTTCAACATCGAAATCCACTTCTTGTCCCGACTGCTCAGTTATTAAAAATTAAATATAAATCTTTTACAATATTGGAAAATCTTATTTCGCTTTCTGTTTATCCCTTATTAGGCATAATCAACCGCGTTTCGAAGCAAACACAACAGCTTCGGCAAATCTCTGACTCAGCAGAACGTTATCTTTAAGGGGATTGAACACGCTATTTAGTTTTTGTTTGCGGCAACGTTGGCCCATTATACGTAGCACAACTTTATGTCCCATAAATTTAACTCGTCGACTAGGAGTATCAAATGTCTTAATAACATCAACAATCTGCGGCGAGCCTCACTTGAGTCAATCAGGTACATAGTAGAAAAGGTTATGAGTTATGATTATTTACAGAATTTCGGGTCGCTGAGACGCGGCACGAAATACGTATCAGGGTGAGGTTATTTTTGATTCGATTACTTGGCACGAAAACCGAGTTACACAGGTTATTTCAATAACCGGATAAAAGGTTATTTTTGATTCGAATAAGCCCATCACTAACTCTTATGAATATTCGCGAATACGAATACGAATACGAATGGATGACCTTGAGTGAATAATATCAACATCAACATCGTTTTTGTACGCGCTGCAAATTTTAGAAATAGTATGGAAAATAGTTTTGTTTTTTATTTAATGTTACAGAATGGTTAATATTTAAAAAAAAATTTTATTTAATGTATGAATACCTGTTTTATATTTTAATTGAAATTCTTATCTATATTTCTATAATTTTAATGTCAAATACTCGTATAATATTGGTGTTAATTTAGGCGAATACGATTACGAATACAAATGTTGAAAATATAGCGAATACTCGCGAATACGAATACGAATACGAGTATTCGGAACATCCCTAGTATGGAGTTATGTTTTGCTACTCTACTGCATATGCAGACTAATTATTCCGAGCAAGCAATATTTTAAAGATTTTCGGGTAATTACCTTGCTCTCTCTTTATATGTATACCTATAAACCAATAATGTATGTCAAAACGTATGATGAAGAATTTGTCTGCAACAGTCAGGTATATGACAGTATGACTACTAGAAGCAGACATAATCTACGGGTGCCAAAACATAGAACCAGTCTTTTCGAAACAGGTCCATATAGAGCAATAAAGGCATACAATTTTTTACCAGAAGAAATTAAACATGAAAATCTAATTCATAAGTTCAAACAAAAATTGAAATTGAAAATTCTCCTGGTGGAGAATTGTTTCTACAGTTATAAAGATTTTGTAAATGCGTTGACAAACACTATTGTCACTTTTATATATCATGCAATCTTGACAATTTGTTAATGACAAATAAAGTGTATTATTATTATTAATATCTTCATCATGTCGATGATTGTATTCAATAAGAAAATGTGCTTTTGAAGTTGTCTTCCAAGGAGACTGTTGCATGTTCCTTGTAAGTTTTCCTACAGCATTATCAATTTCTTTGGCAGTTTTCAGGGTTACATTAAGGTCGAGAATTCAACATAATTTATTTTTAAAGTGTTCTCAGTTCGTTTATTTATTGTATGCGGCAATTATTTCCGAGTGTAAAGTGACTAAAACTGCTGAATGATTCCCTGTCACTTCATAACATGACTTGATTTTTGTGACACATTGGAATTAAAGTCCACTCTTACAATAAACCAGTTGCCGACCGTTCTAAAGCAGTTAAACGTCTTTTTTGATAATGTGCTCGATAACTACCATACTCTGCCTTGGAGATTATTTATATAGTAATCGTAAATATAAAGACGTCTCACAAATTAATAGTAGGTACATCAACGTTGATGTTGTATAGAAAGTATTTTGTTTTTGCTAAGTGTTGGCCTAAGCTGGTGGCACTTCACACTCTATTTTTATGAGTTGGGATATTATTTGAGTTTACTTGCCACCGTGCTAATGAGATTTATCATGAGCCCATTTGCATTATGGGTTGCTTTATCATGTAATTTGGTTCTTTCATGTCGAATGTGATTTGTTGTAGTGCTTGCGTTTGTGTGTGGAATAGCTAGGAGTTGTTGTGAGTTCTGTCTCATTGGTTTTTATGTAGGAAGTTCCTGATTGCTTATTATGTTTGAAGTATGTTTCTGTTTCTGCATAATGTTTGCTTCTTTTAATGGGGGTAGAATTTTAGTTGCAGTTGCTTATGCGCTCTTTTTAGGCGGGGGTCTTGAAAAATTACGCTTATGTCTATAAATAGTTTTTGCTTATATATATCTTTGTTATCTTTTTCTGTTTCAGATAATGAACAACATTGATAGAACGTTTTTGGTTTTATACTGCTGTGCATTATATACTTACATTTTGTACTTCTCGATCTTTAGTGATTTTCGAAGAAGTTTTTATTTGTTTTGGGTTATATTTTTATTCCATATTTATTATTACTTTTTAGTACATACATGTATTTAATTACTATTTTATGTATCATGTTTAGAAGTGGTTTACTATCGTTTGCCCCTGTAATAAAAATTGGCAGAGATTCGGGTTTAATTTATCTTCGGGTGAAGTAAGAATTTGTGGAATTTTGTTAGGGGGTTTTAACACCATTTTGATATTTTGTTTTTGAAGAAACTTCACCACGTGATCGGTGACTGGGTGGATATAGGGAAGAAAGGCTATTGCTGTGAGTTGATCGGTTTTCGGAGGTTTGGGTGGCTGAGGATGAAAATGGCGATTGATGGCAAGCTGCACATTCCTAGTAAGGTAACCGTTGTTTTTAAGAGTTTCCGAATATGATTCTGCCTGGATACTATTGGTTTGAGATATCGAAACAGCACGAAGTACAAGTAAATTGATGTTTCTGTATTTGCTGCTACCCCACGTTTCATGTCAACATATTCCGTTTTTTCGCCATTTATTTTTACACCAGCTTTTTTGACCAAGTATAGATTTCGAATTATTTTAATGTCTTTATCATTCAATAGTATTTCTATTAATTGTGTTGTATTGTATAATTCTGAACTTGCCCGGGATTCGGGTTACAAAGTTGGAGCGCGCCTTTTGTGCATGCGCAGCAACCATTGTGTGAGGTGTGTGTCTTAGTGATCTGTGGACCTTCTTACTCTATCTCAGGTCTGTGACGCTGAGTAGAGCACAGTTAATTTGGTGCCCAACTGCGAATGGTCTCACCGAGTCTGCTTCAAATCGCCAAGACTGCGGAAAAATTCCGGTCCCCGCGGGATTCGAACCAAGGACTTGCTTATTGCACGCCTAGTACTTATCAAACTGCGGTACACGGCTTCTCTATTTCCATTAATACATACATACATAGCGTTCCTCTTCTACCTTATGGTGTCGAGGTGTCGCAGCAGAAATTCTTCCACTCACGACGGTCCGTAGCTATCCTCTCAGCTTGTCTCCAATTCAGCATCCTTATAAACACCTTATTCAGTGTGTAATACATCTTCTTTGTATTCGCTATGCGGTTGTTGATTTCTGAATCTATACTACCCTTGGCATTTATTATGGAACTTAAAATTTTCAACTTGCTTCAATTTATTGTTATTTATTATCACTTCAATTGCTGTTCACTTTTGCTTATTGCCATGACTTCAGTTTTGTCAATGTTGATACTCATAACTTTATCCCTTATTTCTTCATTCCAGACTGAAACGTTGTGTTGTAGGTCGGATTCCTTGCTCGCCATTATCACTAAGTCGTCTGCATACATAATTTCTGACATATATACTTGCTGTAGTTTGTAGACTCCTATTCTTGCTGGTTTTGATTTGTGCATGCATGACGTGTAAATCTTGTCCGTTAATACGATAAACCAAAATGGGATTACCACACCCCCCTCTCTGACACCCTTGGTTGTGGTAAATTCAGTGGAGATTAAATTGTTTGTTCTTACCACATTTCTAGTGGTTGAGTATAGGCTCTTGATATTTCTCACCAGTATGTTATTTACTTCTCGATTAATTAATATTTCCCAAATTACTTCGCGGGGACAGCTGTCAAATGCCTTGCTTAGATTGATAAAGCACAGATATAGTTTATCGTTGTGGGCTAATGTTTCCTCAGCTGATTGTCTTAGGCTAAATATAAGGTCTACAGTTACCCTTGCTGGTCCAAAATCACATTGGTTATCATCTTATCATCAATTGTTTTTTCTATTATTTCCCTTAGCCTCTTCTCCAGTATTATTTCATATATCTTACTAGCAGTGCTCAGAATGGAGATACCTCTATAGTTTGCACAGTTTTTAGCATATCCTTTCTTCTGAATCGGTAGGATTATGGCTACGGTTCAGTCTCTGGGTATCTCTCCGGTTTTCCAAACTTGGTTAATTAGTTTGTGTAGGCATGCAAATCCTTTTTCGCCCATGCCTTTGAAAATTGCGGCTTTAAGGTTATCTTGTCCCGCAGATTTTCCATTTCTTAATCTTTTAACCGCTTCATTTACTTCCTCTAATGTTATTTCGTCATTTACTACTGTTACATTGCCTTCATTATTACTTGAGATCCCTAAGTCTATACTTCCTTCCAATATTTCGGTAAAATATTCCCGCCATCTTTCTACAGTTCGTTTACTATCGGTTATTAAGTTACCATTCTTTTCTTGTATGCATTTAATTCCACCCACACTCTCTTTCCTGAAGTTTTTCCGTGTGCGATAAAGGAGTTTTGAGTTCCCTTGGCTGTGCATCTCCATCTTAGTTCCAAGCTCTTCGTTTAGCCTCAGTAACCCTGTTTTTAACTTCCTTTCTTTGTTCTTTATATGCTTGGTAGTTCTGTCCCGTCTTATTACTTAAGTATATTTTCCAAAGTTTCTTTTTCTTTCCACTTCATTTGTGTCTTCCCAGAATAATCTACTGTTCTATCATCTTGAAATAGCATTCTTACGAGTATATATTTTCTCCATATGTTAATTTTTGTTTTCCAAGTCTAAGTCTATATTGTTTTCATGCATTTGATTTTCTTTATGCATAACTTGCACTCTTTAGCACTTCTTATTTTTGTTTCTACTCGTATCTGACGGTTTGTATCCCTGTTCCTTTTTATTCTTCTTTTTTGATTAACTGAAGAACCATACGGGCTAGCTCTTTACTATTTGGGTTTTTGCCTAACAACAGTGTCTTAATAAGTCAACCCTTTAATCTACATTTGCATCGTAATTTGGGGCATACCTGCCACCTATTAAAATATTGCGACCTGACAGTACTAGTTCTAAAGTCATTAACCGTTCATTTGGCTGTCTAACTTCTAATATATTTAATTTTATTAACACACGTACGTTACACGTACAAAAATAGAAAACCTTGTCTTTATCTCATTACCGTTTCCTTTCTTCTTGGTTTCGCTTAGTAGTGCTGAGGCTATCTTTAGTTTTGAGAGGCTTTAAATATTTCACGACACATTTCAGCATCCAAAATTTATGATCCTCTTCTTTCGCCTTTGTCGTCGTCTAGAAACACTTATGTCAATTAAGTTTAATGATTTTAATTAATACTGTGACAGCAATATTGGAATTCTGTCTTCGCTTTTGATCAAATGAAACTATGTTTTGTAAGCTGAGTTGCTTGCAGGGGAGGGCTTGCCCGACTGATCTTTTTTGTGAATTTTAATACAGAACCATGAATATAGAAAAATATCCTAGACTTCTCAACTACCTTATGCAAAAAACAACTAAACAGAAAATGTGACGTACCTCATTTACTACAAAAATATTGACGATTGATATACGTATTCCTACCATTGATAGTTGCAGAGAAAATGCAATATCCTAGCTTTTCCAAGAGGAAGTAGTTTACGACATATACTTATCTGAACCGTTCTTTTGAACTTATTATATGGAATCACATTAATTTTTTTTTAGAATTTGCCCGGTATAGGTACACATACTATATTGTATTGTACATGCTAAAGCGCAAGCACAACACGCGGTATCGAATGTGCTTCAAAATGAACTATAGCTAGGCGTGTCAGCTGTGTGGAATTGGTAGTTCGAGTTCGGTGCGCGTGGAGTCGGCGGTAGGTGACCGGCTGATGAGCTGTGGTTATGATGGTTTAGTTCATAAATTACACTAGTCCAAGTTTTAACAAGTTGAAATAATTTTTGCTGCTTATATTGTTTTAATGTTTTTTTCTATTTATATAGCTTTAAGCATCAATGATGGACGATGTGAGCTCAGATTTGAAAGTCTATCCACTTGTGCATGTATGTTTGGTCAGCTGCGCATGATTTTGTGATGCGTTTATGTTTGCAGCTGCATTTATGTTTTTGAAGTTGTAGTTCAATAGAACGATGAATCTGTTCAATGTAACTCAAAGTTCTGATTGAAAAAAGAAAACTACCGCTAATAATGATTATTTTATCTGTTTTATTGCCCAATGCCATAGCCATAATGCGATGCATGCTACATCAACACTGAAGTGAAATTTCTATTTTGACCACACCGTCTCAAACAGAACATGAACTTAGAAACTTAGGATGCATGTGAAAAGACTAACCCTGCATTCTCCAATAACTGCAACTTACTGCCGTCCGATTTACAGAAAATATACCTTTTTTATTGATCTTATGCTTGTAGAAAGCAAATTCGTTTTTTCTTTTTTTTTTCGAACTCCTGTTATTCTTCGTTAATTGGAATAATTGGTGAGATTTCGTTTGCGTTTATGCTTGAGAAGAGTAGCAGTGTTATGTATGCTCTGGTAATTCGATGATTTCTTTTTTTCTCCATTATTAAATATTGGGATGATAATACTGCTCTTCCATTAGCATAGTGTTTGCACTGGATTATTACTATTTTTAAAAATGTAGCTTTCATTTCTCTGTTTTCTTTTGTTGTTTTTTTAAGCTTTTAGAATTTTTCGCCTTTGAGCTCCTTTCATGTGTTCCATGTCTGCACTAAATGTTTGCCAGTATTTGTTATTTATTTTACGAATTGTTTTATTTACTTCATTGATCTCTAAGACGTAGTTCTTCTGAGCCTCTCTGGTTTACCTACTCTTAGAATCTAGATAGAATTTTTCTCTCCGCGATTCTTCTTTTTCTAGGGTGAAGCATGGCTTGCGACTTAGTAATTGATTTTGCATTTAAGTTTACTGGCTTCCGCCCTATCGCTTCTTCTGTTGCTCGGCTTGTGTTATTTTTGCTCTTGTACCAGCTGTTGTCAATGTTATCAACCTTACTATATGGGCTGGATGTGATATGTTATTGTAGATAATTTGCATCAAGTTTTCGTCTGCTTTGTGTTTCTATTGATTGGGTATGACAAATGTTTTATTTTAGAAAGTACTATTGTTAATTCTAAGTTCGTTACTGGCACAGAGTTGAACTAGTATATCTTGTTACGGTATTAAAAGAACTTTACGACACCCACCCAAGGTGAGCATCGCACCACGGAATCAGTCCTGAAAAACTGGCACACTTGCCCTGAAATCGGTTCGAAATAGGCTAAAAGGGCCACGGCTGGGACGCTCAGGGAGTCGGGCGTGAGTCACACGATACGTTCTGGGCAAGCGTGTGGTGGCATAATATATACAGGGTATGTCGAAATCATGAGGGCGCCACCAAGCCTGTTTTAACCCGGCTAACCGGGCCTGGACGGTTAGACGGGAGCGAAGCATGCAAAATACTCCGCCAATAGGATTACTCAAGAGTTGCAAGGTCAAATAACAATTTCGGGATTGCCTTATGCAAGGATTGTAACTAGGTGTCAATCCGACCGCGACTACGCAGCTGTCTCACCCACCTGCACGCTCAAAGCTCCCTCGTTCCGTCGTACAAGAATCAGTACAATGAAGGGGGCGTCTATCTGTAACAGAACATGCACAAGTCGAAACAAAACAATAAATCCCTTAACTAACCAATCATGTATTGAACTTCGGGTTACAATGGGGCGGCAGAGTGCGTCGCCCTATATCTATACTTAGACTATAATTAAGGGCACCAGCTGGCACGCGCGCTCTAAACTTAGCGACAGATGTTGAACAGTAGTGAACAGTAATGAACAGTAATGAGTAGTAATGAGTACAAATATGCTGGCGCGTCGCCTTATGCAGCGGACAGCGAAGATTGAATTAGCACTCGCGATATGGACAGTCTGCAATTCTGAAGGAATGCACCAATATGCGGGCGCGACGCCTTACGCAGCGGACAGCGAAGATTAAATTAGCACTCGCGATATGGACAGTCTGCAATTCTGAAGGAATGCACCAATATGATGGCGCGACGCCTTATGCAGCGGACAGCGAAGATTAAATTAGCACTCGCGATCACAGCGGTAATCAGGTTAAAGACACATACCTTAATGCGTAGGCGGCGAGGGAGCCTGGTACAGTTGAGTTGCGACAGGCTGCAGTCGTAGGTGGCAGATACCTTCGATGTTACAACGGCTGTAGGGATGAGTGCACAACCGCCTTAATGGCGACGTGAGACGCGTCCAGGACGCGTACAACGGGACGACGAAAAATGGGCCACTTTCGTTCTGCGGAACAGATCCTCGTAGGTCGAGATGAAGGGGGCACGACCCCTTACTTACGGAAGCAGGAACTGGGCTCCAAACACCCACGCTACGCCGAAGACAATTCGAAAAACTCCGACTCACAACCACCACACGAGCGTTCTTTGCAACGGGCTGCGGACAACTGCCACTTAGGGCGGAACCGTATGTCACATACGTGCTGAAGCAGCACTTCGACGGGAAAAAGGCTGACGCCCCCGCCAAGGGCGGGAGCGTCGCACGAACTCACACACTATCTGACCACTTGTTCGTTCGACGGCTCTCGGCTGAATGCCCAGAGGGAAGCGTTGGCAAAGGTCACCTTGATCGCGTCCCCACGTGACTAAACCTTGGCAGCCAATTGCGGGGCGATAAAACGAAACAAGTTAATGCCGGCACCAATGGCATCACGCCTCAACGGCGTGCTTTCTAGGAGATTCGGAATTCGGAAAAACGCCATCAGAGGGGAGCTCCAACCGACGAAAAATACTGCTTTTGGAGCTAAATATGTGCGACATCGTGATTCTAGAATTAGGCGATGGAGCCAAATAAAGAACTAAAAGGGCTTAGCATACGGGCACGCTGCCCTAAAGCCTAGGTGGCTATTTAAAATACCAAAATGACCTAAATAAAGGCGTGAAATGCAATTAAGCATCTGCGACAGCAAAATGACTTAACAATCTTCTCTGTAATTTAACATTTCTTTATTGTGCCGGTACTGCACACCTTCCACTAATTCGTTTCCAGTTATGGCGTTTAGGTCTTCTAAAAGGGCGACTCAGTTATTGTAAATTATTTTGTCCAATAGTGATTATATTTTTTTTTCGTTAAAATCGTTAGTTTTCTTCAAGTAGAACAGTTAGTGGAATGGTACATTAAAGTATTAGCCTTTTTAGTCGAAGTGGTGTAATGGTGGAGGGCGGCATAGCATTGCGATAGAAAGAAGAACAGAATTTCGCTGCTGTCTGAAGGTACTGTTACTAGTCTGTCATGTGTGAATCACAATCTGCGACCTCATTTTAAATGTGTATCTACGACCATGCTCGCCCCTTTGAGCGAATCAAAGATTAATGTTATGCAAAGCCAGAGCATAGTATCAATTCCATTAACATCATTAGAAGACGTATTTGTACTATGGAAAGACCAGACTAAGAAAAAATAACAATGTCTGTTGCTGTTATTAGACAATGGGAGGGGGTGTCATACACGGTAGTGCTCTGATAATAATCAACATTTTTGCTAGAGTTTTACATTTAATAATTTTAATTATTTCATTTGTATAAAAGTTGAATCTTATACTAGGTGAGTTTTTTCAAGTGTTCCAAGGCGATATCTTGAAAACGGTTTAAAATATTTTGATGAAATTTTGGTGGGGTGGTACTGAGATGGGGAGACATATTTAAACATATTTTTGACATTTACCCTCTTTCTCTGTTTTGAGGGGTGGGAGAATTTTAAATTGGATGTACTTTTGTTTATAAAACTCGAATCTACGTAAAAAACTAGGTATATGTACACATTTTTAATTTTTGATTTCTTCCTCTGTAGTTTTGATACCTCTGTAATTTTTCTTATGGAGCATTTTTCGTCTTCTTGTTACATCGTTATCACACATAACACTATTTATAATACGAATTTTTTACTCTTTTATTTGCTACGCACTTGTTCATTCTTTCTTCTTCTATCCTTATTCCTAGATACTACTAGCTTTTTTTTATGCAGATTTAAACCTTCCCTAGTGACAAGAAGTATTTTATTTTGCCAATATTTATGGACAGTCCTCATTTTTCATTCAATTGCAATTGTCTGATCACCGAATATGCGTCATATTTTGGGCTATTACAACTTTATAATTCCATGTTATCTATGGTTTTCTCATATAAGCGACCCAATTTCGCTACGCTTTCCTTTCCATAACTTTAAAACTGATTAAAATTAAATTTTAAATAAGGTCGATGAGAACGAGCATCCTTGTTATCCTTGGTTAACTTTAGGTAGGAACCTAGGTCTGAGCTACTTGTTTTCGATGAAAGCATTTTATGTCATTAAACCATATATAGATTATATTTTTTGTTATGTCACATAATTTATGTAGAGAAAGGGTAGTCGAGAGGTGCAGCGTTTGAGCTCATAACTAGCAGGTAGCGGATTCAAACCTTACCTCCAACCATTGCTTTCAATTGCTCTTCTGTAAAAGGGTATTTTTCCCTTAAATTTAATGGGTTAGGATAGGTAACTGCTCCGGATGCGCCACTTGTGTGACTTAATGTCAGCCCCGCAGCCTATATTATTATTTTAAGCCCATTAATCTACTTGTTTTTTTCTCCTACGTATGCGTCTGTGTTTCCTTACATTTGATTCCCTAAATTCTCTGTTTTGATTTTTTTTATTTTATGGTACGAATGTTTGACTTTTATATGATTTTATGTCGTTATTCTTTTTTTGTTTACGTACATTTGAAATAATTATTGTTTGACTGTATTCTGTTTTCCCATTTTTTTTCTAGTATATTACTCTCTTATTTATTTTCGGTTTACCCTCTTAACACCTGAAATGCAGATATCTGTATGATTTCCATTATATGATCGTATGATTCTACACTTGTCATCTCGTCACTTTCTTTCAAGTTCTGTTAAAGTATATTCTGATATACATGATACGCAATTAAGTGGACCAGAATTTCTAGATTAAATTAATTGGTTTTCTTGTTGCTTTTCAGTCTCCCTCGAATTTAGCGTTTTGTTAATTTGCATGTGTTAATGTGCATTTGTGTGGGCGACATATACAGTGTTTCATTTGAAATGAATAGGTACATCTAAATATCTTAAGAATGATTTGGATTTTTGGTGGTTTGTACATACAGACCCTAAAGGGGGCTTAAGCTACCTTTTGGGATTACTTCCAACTCTGTATTCCAGCCCACTATGATTGATTAACAACCCGCATTTTCCGAAACTGACTCTAGCGATCAAGGTAGGCTGAATTCGAATTCAAAATCTTTGTTAGCATTCCCAAAAACCCTCATAAATTTTTGTAGTAAAAAAATAAAAACCTTTGTTTAGAAGCAATAGTAGGCCCAATATGGTTAACACATAAAATGACAAGATTAAGATTAAATTCTTTGAAGTAAAAACAATTAAAGACTTCGCAACCGTCTTACATCCCGACGAAACACTGGAGAAGCTTCCGTTATATCGCGTGTAGAACCAGGCAAATTTCGTCTTTCGAGATCCTTAGTGATGTTGATTTGGGTTCCTTTTTCGAGCCACGAGTGTCATTTGTAACCCCACTTTCATCTTTCAACTTTTTGCGGGGATGGAACCAGCGCCTTTTGAACTACTGCGCCAGCTAAGTTGAACTTGTTGTATTGGATGTGTAATTTTCCGTCAAATTGAAGTACGTCATATGTACCTAAGCTAAGTTTGCATGCGTAAATTACCACCAATTTTGGGGCATATACACGTTAATAGTGTCGAAACTCCTTTAGCGCTCTGCATCAATGTATCAATATTGCGTTTCTTTGTGGAATTCTTTCGCAGATAAACATATATTGGGGGTGCTTATTTCGCGACGTGATGTCAGGAGAAGCAGTTAAAATTCCTAAGAATTATTTTGTTATTCTTCTTTTTTAAAGTTCTTAAATTTGCTCTATGATTTAATCTTTTTAAGCGCAGTGCAGCTCCTCGTCTTTTCAAGTTAAATAAGCTATTTCCGAGATTACGAAACAAGGTAAGTTCCAAATTTTGGAGCTCAGCACTTTAAGCACTTTAAGCTTGTTAAACATGTCGTGAACGTGGATTTACAACGTTTGTGAGGCTGGTAGATTTTTATGATAATTTTGACGTTAACCTCTATTTTTATCTTATTTACTAACGGTAGCTTTAATGATCTGTCTCACATTAGCTGAAGCTAGTTGATTGCCATGCAAATTTTAGAGGGGTTTAGGTGATATTTATCTGCCACTATAACGTTAGATTCTAAGGCGCAGATATTCGGAGGTCCTGGATTCTCGCAACATCCCTTATCGAGTTACTATGCGGTTTTTTGATTTTGGATTAGTCCTCGGAAATAGTTAGATGGATTAATTTGTTCGTGGAACTTGATATTTACCTGACAATTCGAGTGTTTAGTTTAACATTATGAAAGTTGACAGTTGGCATTTGTACTCACTAGCCGTTGTCTATTGTACTACTTGTAAGAATTTATTTGACTGTCCATTACTGATGTCACAGTGTGTGGCTTCTTTGGACGAATCTGCGCCTGATATTTTGTATCGAATAGCTTTTCAGGCGTTTTTTTGGGGGGATTTTGCCGTATTGCATAATCAGCTTCTCAAAGTTGTGCATTTGGATGCCCTGAGGGTCGGCACGGTCGTTTAGTCACTTTCATTTCACTGATCGGTTTTGTTTTGGGTTGCACAATTCGCCGAAATCGTAAAAAAACTTGGCATCTAACCCGTTGAGGGGATTGTGAATTGGTGATCGCTGTGTCTTTGTTATTTTTCCCAGTCCTTATGGTTGGATTAGGTGAATTCAATCCGGGAGAACACCTTGTAGGTGGGTTTATATGAAGACGGCGGGTTTCTGGCAAGTCTTACCGTAAACGCCTACGATGGAAATTTGGCTTTACACATTTTATTCATTTTAGATGGTTTTCGATAAATTAGCAACTCCTCTGGAGATCATGTCTTCCGTTTTCCAGCTGAAGCAAGTAGTTTTTTTAAAGGCGCTCCTCTGTACGGTAATGGCGTCTTCTTTAGTTATAGGGCTTTTTCTAGTTTTTCTAGTTATTGTACTTTTTCTACAATTTTCTAGATTTTGGGTATGGTAGGATTTTCTTGTCTTTTTGGGTCATTATGGGTGGCTGGAATTTACAGATTATGTAATTGGTGGCGAATGCAGCTCAGCTTTGACTACCTTTCGTTGGTACAGTTCTATCCAACAGCTAGGCGAGGTTGAAGCCATATTAGGTTCATTGATCGACACCCGATTAAACAGATAAGTTACGACCTTATACTATAACTATATATTTTTGGCCGCAATTCAAAAATTATTGGGGCTAATAAGCGTAGGAATTGACAATATTAAAATTTTCCTGCTTATTATATATTATTATTTATAGGCATATTGCCTACGTACCTTACGCTTTGTTTATTTGTGTGTTAAACTTACCTTTGCAATTATAAATTACATACGTTATACTGTCAACGCAGAATGTACACGCCGCGAAGTGTATTGGGTTTGACTCAGTGACGTAGGTTTTTTTTATTGGTACGTCGTCGGCGCCTGAATTAGCTAACTGCATCGAGTGGTCCCTCTGAATGCTATCCATCTCCTTCCGTAGCGCAGTTACATTTCTTCAAGGGGGGCTATATTAAGCTCTTTTTTCTGTTTTTTCCTTAGAAATTGACAAATACCATGTTTTACAGATAAAAAAAGATAAGACAGCCTCACATATATCTATATGTGTGTACCCTGTGTCATACTCAATTTTCTTCTTGATTCCTCCTCCTTGGTGCCTATAATTTCGCTCATTCCGTTCTCTATTGCTTCCCAATTTATTCTGCTCCGTAGCATAAGTGTTATCATGTTTTCGCTTGTCAGTGGTCCTCCCTTTTGCATTTGTATTATCAGCCTTTACCGGGTCCACCGAGGACAGTGGAAGGCTGTATATTCTGCTGTGTCAGTTTCTTCACAGTAAATGCAAGCCTCAGATTATTGTATGTGGAAGCGCTGGAGGTACCCTGCAAAGCAACCATGCCCGCTTAGAACTTGGTTGATATGGTAACCGACTTCTCCGTGTTTTCTATTTGTCCATGTATGCACATCCGGGATAAGCATTTTTGTCCATTCAACCTCCCCTAAATTCGTTGCCATTTCTCCTGCCATTTTCTCTTTGTTTTAGCTTTAATCCCTGCCGTAGTATGTCCTTTTTGTTTCTTATGCCTGCGGCATCTTTTATCCACCAGTAGTTCTATAGGTGGTACTCCTGCGATCACCTAAACTGCTTCAACTGATGTTGTCCGGTATGCACCACATATTCTTAGCAGGGTTCTACGCTGCACACTTTTCATCGTTTTCCTATACTCAACGTGTCCCAGTGTCTCGCTCTATATCGGTGTTCCGTAAAGTATCGAGTACACTATGGATGCTAGAATTCCTCTCCGACTGCTTTTTTATTACTTCGTCTGATCGTCCCGTGGCCACAATTGCTAGATCGTCCGCGTATCCCACTAGCATCACCCCTTCTGGCGTGTCAATTTTCAATATGCTGTCATAATTCACGTTCCACAGCAGAGGACCAAGTATCGATCCCTGTGGCACGCGGCATGCTACTTCAATTTCATCTTTTTGACCAATTCGCATTTTCTGTTTGTGAAGTAACTGCAGATCAGTCTTATGAGATACGTAGATTTTTGTTTGGTCTTTAATTCTTCCACTATCTCTGTCCGTGAGGTGCTATTGAAAGCGTTTTACACGTGAGAACTGCCATCGCACAGAAGTCTCTTGTTTTGAGGTCGACGGTATTTGCCTCTCTTGCTATGTTCTTCCCTGCCTTCATAGCATCTATAGTTGAAAGTCCCTTTCGGAATCCTCCTCTTTGGTCAATTTCAGCCTTCAATCTTTGACAGTAGAACAGGGACAGTTTGCCCCTCCAGTTTTTATTTGATTCGCGGTTTAATTCGCGGATTTCGCGGTTTTAATTCGCGGATTGATCTAATTAATTTTCGCGTTTTGATCTAATTAATCACATATGAAGTTTGATATGTAATTTACATATGTGCTACTGATTAAATTACGCATTAGCTTCCGATTAAATTACGCGGCGGCCATTTTTAATTTGCTTCCGGAATTACGCGGCGTCCATTTTATTTTCGCGCGAATATTTGAATTTGATTTTTTTTTCTAAGTTCAATTTTTTGAATTTAAACTTCCCAGGTGTCGGCCATCTTGGTTTTCTGCGCCCGCACTTCTCGTGGCTGTCGTTTTATTTTCAATTTTCGCTGAAATATTTGAATTTCAAATTAATAAGTCTGTTTCTCTATGGTACTCATGGGGCGTTGGTTATCTCTCTTGCATTCACATGATGGACGTTTAATTTAAAAAAATCTCTGGCGGACCTGGATTTGAACCCTCTACGTTTGCACACACATTGGGCTCACATCGACCGATGCCGCTACACCACGGAGCGGTACGGGATTTAAAGGGTTTGAACAAAACGCCACTTCTCTGCTCTGACGTCACGAGCCCAGATTTAAAACAAACTATTTTTTCAAAAATTTAAATTATAAGAATGGGATTGTGTAGCCTGTTGTGTTTAAAGGCTGGAAATTTCCGCTCGATCTTCGAAATTTGAAAGTTGTTATTGAAGGTTGATACTGAACCCACAGATCAAATTAAAAATGTATGTCATTGTAGAATTATTGAAGTTTATCCATGTAGGTGGACATTCTCTCGTATTTTCAAATTTTTAATTTAGCGCCGATTACGTCGTATGATCCTAATTATCGATGCGGAAACATACGAATTCGCGCGAAATTTCTAAGAAATGCTAGAACAGTTTGATTTATACAATTATGAACGGTCTGTCCATTATTCATATAGCATATTTGAGAAATATAGAATTGGAAACATTATTTCAGGTGTCTAGACAAGCTACAACTTGTTTATTTCGAACGAAATCTGGTCTGACGTTATGACCGCGGTGTATTTTGAAACAAAGAAGCAGGTTCTAGGAATTCACTGGCTGTTTACTTTGTCTGAAATGGTAACGTATCGTTATCATTTCCTTTATTTCGTACTACCAAATTTCATAAAAGTATAAAAACTGCATCTTGTTTTCCAACAAATCGGTGCAGGTTTGATGGAACGACGGTCTTTTTAATTTGTAACACCGAGATTGACATGTTTGGTTTTTATTTTATAAGCAAGCGTCTGAAATTGTGTCATTATATTGATCAAAACTGTATTTTAGTTTTAAAAATTTCAGTATAAATGCAAACGGCCGAAAATAAAAACGCAATTGACCACAAATTAACATAATTTTGAATAAAAACAAGCAATTTCGTTGAAAAACTGTTCTGACACCGTCATTTCACTTAAAATTTCACAAAACTGACATCATGTCACTTGAAAGTATACCAAAAACGATATTTTTATTCAATAATCGATAAAAAATACGCCATCCCACATCATTTCACTTAAAAAATTATCACATTTCGTTTTACAAAACGATTTATAATAACGAAAATGATGTAAAAACAGTTTTAAGAATTATTTCTAAGCATAATTTTGCAAATGTTTTACATTTTTTTCTCTAACTTGTTGGAATTTTAGTAAGATTTGAATAAAAAACAGCAATTTCATTGAAAAATATTCTACTACAATCATTTCAAAAACAAAATTTCAGCTAAGTAGACTCGTTGTGCCTTTTTATTACAGCTTGATCGATATAATGTCACAATTTCGCCCTTTTAGTACAAAATTTCTTGTACTTTTGATAAAAATATATGTATGTTGACCACAAATTAACATAAATTTGAATAACAACAGGCAATTTCGTTGAAAAATCTTCTACCACCTACATTTCGATAAACAAAACTTCAGTTATGTGGGCCCTTTGTGCATTTTTATTACAAAAATTCTTGTACAATTGACTAAATATGCATGTGATGAGGACAAATTAACTCAAAATTGAACAAAAATCACGCAATCACACATCATCTCACATAAATTTTCACAAAAACTGTCATCATGTCACTTGAAATTATACAAAAACTGTCATCATGTCACTTGAAATTATACAAAAAACCACATTTTTATCCAACACACGATGAAAATTGAACAAAAATCACGCAATCACACATTATCTCACATAAATTTTTACAAAAACTGACATGTCACATAAATTATGCAAAAAATGACATTTTAATTTAACACACGATGAAAATTTAATAAAAATCACGCAATTACGCATCATCTCACTTAAAAAATTATCACATTTCGTTTTACAAAACGATTTATAATAACGAAAATGATGTAAAACAGTTTTAGAGTTATTTCTAAGCATAATTTTGCAAATGTTTTACACTTTTTTATAAAATGTATCGCACAAAATTAAAAGAAATCACAATTTTTAAAATTATATCACGCCATTATGAAATCGTAGATTGTTTTTTTTTTAAATTTTACACTTTGTAACTGTAAAATAACTTCAAATACTAATATTTTAGCTTTAGATTTTGTAATTATTTCAGATTCGTGAAAAACAAAAGCAGAGTAGAAATAAAAAAACACAAACACTTTGTAATAAACAAATATATTGTCCTTATTTCGTATAATACTTAATAATATAAAAATAAATGTACAGATGAATGTCTTATTTTCTAAAAATTCGCTAGCAATTTACAAAACTGTAGTTTGAGGTGCACAACATTTCAAATTAAAAAGGCTGCAAGTAATAAAATCAGCATTTCATTGTGTCGTTTTAAAGTTTAAGATGCACGCAATCTAGAATTCCCTTCGTTTTTGATGTTGATGACATCTGCTTTAGAGGCGTTTTTCTAACGACCCTTTTTTGGAGGCGTTTCCTTATCGGCGTTCTTCTGACTGAACTTTTTTGATGTGGACTTGGATGAGTAGCTGGTGTTTTTAATTTATATTCTTAATCGGACTCGCAGTTATCAGTTTCCATTTCGGTTTTTCCTGTAGTACCAGTCGGGGCTAGCACTTTTTGCTGCTTAGGTTTAGGTAGCAGCACATGAGCAACGTTAAGGTCTTTGATGTAATCAGCAAACTGTAGGCGTCCGAGTGGCTTAATAGTTTTTCGAGGCCTCAGAGTGTCGTGAACTAAATCGACGCAATGTCTCCATTCCTTTTTATTTTAAAATTTGTGGTTTTATAAATTTTAAAATAAAAAAGGTAGGGAAACACTGAGTGCGTCACATAGCAGACAGGTTTTAAAATAAAAAGGGATAGAGACACTGTGTGCGTCGCATAGCAGACAGGCTGGTTCTTGTAAAATTCAGTAATGACGCATCACTATAAATAATACTAAAACAACAGATGTAGGGGCAATTCCTTCGATAAATATATATCAAACCCGATTTAGAAATTCGTAAATGACTTAATTTATATGAAATATTGTATGAAATTGCAAATAGAAGGCTTTTAAACTATATGTTTTCTTAATTATGCAGAGAGTGCTCGTTTATATAGGGAGGCAGGTTGGCCGAATGGTTAAGGCGTCAGATTCAAGCTCTGATCTCGAGAGAGAACGCTGGTTCGATTCCCGTACCTGCCATATTTTTTATATATATTTCTTATAAAGTCTTGATTTTAAGTTAGTTTATTCACGACGGCTCTACCAGAACAAACAACTGAGCTCCTTTTCGGCTAAAATGGACCAAGAGCGGAAGATGTTGATTTTATCGCCGGAATTTGTCCAGCGTCTTAAGTCTGGCGAGAATACGGAGAAAAATATATTATCACAGCTTGATGACGCAATGCAAAAAGTTTTTAAGTCCAAATTAACTTATCACGATAAATGGGGGCAGTACAACCAAGTGTTACAAAGATTCCTTCATTTCACAAACCAAGCACGGCAGCCAATCAAAATACCTATTGAAACAAGCAGTAACAACCTATCAAATGCCGTTATTTTATCTACACTTCCCAAAACTTTTAAGAAAAAAGCTGAAGTTTTCTTACGCATTTTATGTACCTCAAACGCTGTGAGCTGGGATCACAAGGGTACCGTTACTATAAAAAGTGAAATTTTACCAGCGTCTAACATAGTCGATTTAGTTCACGACACTCTGAGGCCTCGAATAACTATTAAGCCACCCGGACGCCTACAGCTTGCGTTAAATTAAAATGTCATTTTTTGCATAATTTATGTGACATGATGGCAGTTTTTGTAAAAATGTATGTGAGATGATGTGTGATTGCGTGATTTTTGTTCAATTTTCATCGTATGTTGAATAAAAATGTCGTTTTTTGTATAATTTCAAGTGACATGATGACAGTTTTTGTATAATTTAGGTGACATGATGTCGATTTTTGTGAAAATGTATTTGATATGATGTGTCATTGCGTGATTTTTGTTCAATTTTCATCGTGTGTTGAATAAAAATGTCGTTTTTTGTATAATTTCAAGTGACATTATGACGGTTTTTGTATAATTTCAAGTAACATGATGACGGTTTTTGTGAAAATTTATGTGAGATGATGTGTGATTGCGTGATTTTTGTTCAATTTTGAGTTAATTTGTCCTCATCACATGCATATTTAGTCAATTGTACAAGAATTTTTGTAATAAAAATGCACAAAGGGCCCACATAACTGAAGTTTTGTTTATCGAAATGTAGGTGGTAGAAGATTTTTCAACAAAATTTCCTGTTTTTATTCAAATTTATGTTAATTTGTGGTCAACATACATATATTTTTATCAAACGTACAAGAAATTTTGTACTAAAAGGGCGAAATTGTGACATTATATCGATCAAGCTGTAATAAAAGGCACAACGAGTCTACTTAGCTGACATTTTGTTTTCGAAATGATTGTAATAGAATATTTTTCAATGAAATTGCTGTTTTTTATTCAAATCTTACTAAAATTCCAACAAGTTAGAGAAAAAAGTGTAAAACATTTGCAAAATTATGCTTAGAAATAACTCTTAAAACTGTTTTTACATCATTTTCGTTATTATAAATCGTTTTGTAAAACGAAATGTGATAATTTTTTAAGTGAAATGATGTGGGATGGCGTATTTTTTATCGATTATTGAATAAAAATATCGTTTTTTGTATAATTTCAAGTGACACGATGTCAGTTTTGTAAAATTTTAAGTGAAATGACGGTGTCAGAACATTTTTTCAACGAAATTGCTTGTTTTTATTCAAAATTATGTTAATTTGTGGTCAATTGCGTTTTTATTTTTGTCCGTTTGCATTTATACTGGAATTTTTAAAACTAAAATACAGTTTTGATCAATATAATGACACAATTTCAGACGCTTACTTATAAAATAAAAACCAAACATGTCAATCTCGGTGTTACAAATTAAAAAGACCGTCGTTCCATCAAACCTGCACCGTTTTGTTGGAAAACAAGATGCAGTTTTTATACTTTTATGAAATTTGGTAGTACGAAATAGAGGAAATGATAACGATACGTTACCATTTGAGACAAAGTAAACAGCCAGTGAATTCCTAGAACCTGCTTCTTTGTTTCAAAATACACCGCGGTCATGACGTCAGACCAGATTTTGTTCGAAATAAACAAGTTGTAGCCTGTCTAGACACCTGAAATAATGTTTCCAATTCTATATTTCTCAAATATGCTATATGAATAATGGACAGACGGTTCATAATTGTATAAATCAAACTGTTCTAGCATTTCTTAGAAATTTCGCGCGAATTCGTAAGTTTCCGCATCGATAATTAGGATCATACGACGTAATGGGCTCTAAATTAAAAATTTGAAAATACGAGAGAATGTCCACCTACATGGATAAACTTCAATAATTCTACAATGACATACATTTTAAATTTGAACTGTGGGTTCTGTATCAACCTTCAATAACAACTTTAAAATTTCGACGATCGAGCCGAAATTTCCAGCTATATAGCAGGGTGGGACAATGAGAATCTCGATAGCTCGTCGCTCAAATTATAAAAATAGACAAATTATTTCTAGCAAATCCACCTACAAAATCAATTTTAAAAAAATTGTATCAACCTTTAAAACACAACAGGCTACACAATCCCATTTTTATAAATTAAATATTTGAAAAAATAGTTTGTTTTAAATCTGGGCTCGTGACGTCAGAGCAGAGAAATGGCGTTTTGTTCAAACCCTGTAAATCCCGTACCACTCCGTGGTGTAGCGGCATCGGTCGATGTGAGCCCAATGTGTATGCAAACGTCGAGGGTTCAAATCCAAGTCCGCCAGAGATTTTTTTAAATTAAACATCCATCCTGTGAATGCAATAGAGATAACTAACGCCCCATGAGTACCAGAGAGAAACAGACTTATCAATTTGAAATTCAAATATTTCCGCGAAAATTGAAAATAAAACGACAGCCACGAGAAGTGAGCGCAGAAAACCAAGATGGCCGACACCCGGGAAGTTTAAACTCAAAAAATTGAATTTATAAAAAAAATCTGAAAAATTGAAAATAAAAGGCAGTCGAAAGAAGTGCGCGCGCAGAAAACCAAGATGGCCGACACCCCGGGAAGTTTAAATTCAAAAATTGGAACTTAGAAAAAAAACTGAAAATTGAAATTAAAAGGCAGTCGAGAGAAGTGCGCGCGCAGAAAACAAAGATGGCCGACACCCGGGAAGTTTAAATTAAAAAAATTGAACTTAGAAAAAAATCTGAAAAATTGAAATTAAAAGGCAGTCGAGAGAAGTGCGCGCGCAGAAAACAAAGATGGCCGACACCCGGAAAGTTTAAATTCAAAAAATTTAACTTAGAAAAAATTCTGAAAAATTTCATATTCAAATATTCGCGCGAAAATAAAATGGCAGCCGCGTAATTCCGGAAGCAAATTAAAAATGGCCGCCGCGAAATTTAATCGGTAGCTAATGCGTAATTTAATCAGTAGCACATATGTAAATTACATATCAAACTTCAAATCCGCGAATTAAACCGCGAATCCGCGAATCAAATAAAAAGTGGAGGGGCAAACTGTCCCTGTTCTACTTTTGACATAGCAGTTGTTCGAATAATTTTCCTGCTGTGTTCAGCATGCTTAATGGTCGATAGGTTTGCTGCTGATCTGGAGCCTTCTTGGTCTAAATTCTTACTATAATAGGTTACAGTTTATCTGAGAGCCTACGGCTAATAAGTGTATTTTTGATATAACCACTTCATTGTAAGTTGCGATTACCATAACACCGAGGAATTTTTCTACTTAGATTCGCGATCTGCTGACAACCAAATTGGTGGCGCCCGTATTTGGTTTTGTTCATTTTAGTGTTAATTCCCATTTCCCCAGGAGTAGCGTAGCCAGCACGTTGAACGCTACGGGACTGTTGTAGGTATTGCTATTCGGCATACATTGAAATGTTGTAATAATATCGCTAATTTATGCTGCTTCTATTGCGTATTGGCGTGTTGAGCGCTAACAAACTTATGCAAGTAGTTAATCTGTTAATTAGTTCTTTATCAAGTTGTCTGAGTTTCACGTCTTGAAGAATGTAATTACGATAAAATAAATTATGGCAACAACGATTTACTAGTTCTCTATAATAGATGGATTTTGATATTTTCACCTTATGGCCACTTTTTAGGGAACGGTATGCATGTTTTGCGAAACCACCCCAAAAAGATTCTACTTTCCTTTATCTGATGTGTATGAAAGTTGATATTTTCTTTCTGGCAACGTAATAAATTTGTTCATCTGTTGGTTGTTATTACACTTCATGGTTTTTTATATTCGTCAGAATATAATGAATAGTTCTAAAACTGCAAAATTTAAATTTACATCATTATTGTATTATTACTACTGTTTGCATCAAAATTTTCTTATTTATTTTTAGATAACGTTGTTCTAAATCATGTGGTGTTAGATATATAAATTTTATTAACATTAATGTTGGATGTAATTGCAATTTCTAGGACTGTAAGTAGGTACACTTTACCCTTACTACCTGCTGCAAAATTAATTTTGTTTTTACCACTTCGGTTCGAAAGACGTAACACAACTCTTAAGTATTTGGTGGAAGTGTAATCGATTATTATTTCCTGTTTAACAATTCCGAAACTGTCGTTCTGGTAGGTCACCTTATATGCAGTCCATACGATTATTTGTTTTGTATTTATTTTCAGTGCATTTTAGATACAGTGCTAGAAATTGCAAGAAAAAATATTAGTTGATAAGAATAAACCATGGTTCCACAGCAACTATCTTCAATAAAAAATATTTGAAAATTATTTTGTTATAGTTTGCAAACCTATTCAGTTCAAAGCATATTAAAAAAGTTTGAAAATATTTAAGATAAAAAATCTATAGCATAAAATAGACGACGTGTTTGAAGATACCTGGTGGTGGAATTTATTTCAGATACCTAGGATTATTATAGAAAGCTAGACTTTTCGTATTAAGGAAAGTAATATCTTTGCTTCAACATTTATTTTTAGTTATGTACAATACTGTACATACACAACTCGAAGAGATCTAGTTTACCAATTTTTGAAATCAATTTATTTGAATAATTATCTGCATAAAACTGAAATTGAAGAAGTTTTGCAAAAAGGTTCTGCTAGTCATTTTACGTTATTTCAATTGCTTCACAACAGTTCAGTATCAGATTTTATTACATCCAACGGGAAAATAGTTAATCACAAACTGTACTTACTTGTATAAGTGGGTGCTGGCATCTTGAAGAAGGAAGTTCTGTGAACATAGTTTGCAATTATCGAGAACAATATTGAACACCCAAAGTCCAAAGTTTTTATTTTATGAATATGTACACAAAATACAGGTTATTTAAAACTTTGTATTTTTATAACTACTTACAAAAGGATGTTCACAATTATTTTAAAGCGGAAAGTAACATTTAATTGGTTTTTAGCGGTTTACTGGTGACTTTGTTCTAATGATAGTCCCAGTAGCGTGAAAATTACACCTACCAGATGTACTTGTAGCAGCACATGCAGGAAAAGGGCATTTATTCAGAAGTTACTAGTATTAGGGAAGCTTCACTTAGTGTTTTTTAATAAAAAATAATCAATCGGGTCCATGAATCACTATCCCGATAGATTTAATAATGTCAATTGTAGTTTTATACACGAGCAGGTGTTATTTTTACTACTGGGACACCGAAATTGACAAATTTATATAAATTTGACTACTCATATTTATAAATTACAACCAGAGTGTATAATATCAAACATAGTATTCGTAGAGCTGCCATACACAAAATGTCAATAACAAATAGAGTACAGAGGTTTCCTACTGTTGAACTATAATTACAAGAAATATATACAATAGCATTTTGTGGGAATAAAAAAATATTTTTAAGAATAGGTTCTTAGATTGTAACATAAACTGTACATCAAAGTTTTAACAGCTTTATTTATTTACAATATATAGCAAAATGAGTACTAGCAAAACACTCGTTGTTAACAATTATTACATATGCACTAGAAATAACAATGAAGATTTCAACAACAATTTTAACATAAAAGTCTAACTATGTACATGCAATATATGTATTTCAGCTCTCACTTATTCTACATTATTTATAAACGGTAGCGAAACTAAACACCGTTTATTTTATGAAAATGGGTTTTAAGTTTCCTATTGTACTTGATACAATACACTTTGGTTTATGACAGAATCGATAATTATTGAGGCAGAACCATAATACCAAACGGATAGTGTTCTAAAGCAGCTAAAACATTTAACATAAACACAAATTAGATTTCTTAACTATGTCAGTATAGTACAACATAAGCAATAATTTTACGCAGCCTGGCTGCTAATTCTACTTATTGCAAATATTTACAGATTCAACATGTACACAGTGGCCTATTTATTTAACAATCTATAATTATGGAACGGAATGTAATACAGGTAACACACAGTATATTAACTAAGCTACACAGGCATCAATAGGCCCCTTAATTCAGATATGGTTTCAAAACGGAACTATATTACTCGAAATGATAGGTATGTTATTCATTTGGAGCAATTTTGGCTTAGGTATACAGGAAGAAGCTTGCGTGCATGTTATATCAAATAATAACTACCCTTTTCAAGTTAAATATTTTTAGCGACTGGTGTGTCTTAGGCCGTAGACCGTATCTGCTGACAACTTTTTACCGCTTAACAAGATAAATAGTATAACAAAAGAATTGCCTTAGATAATAAAATATACTCAGTTGAGACTGTATAACCCAGAAAATATGTGATTTATAATAACATTATAATTATTTGCTGGAAAAAGGCGAAAATAGGGCTTGTGGTAGATTAATCTTTCCATGCTGACGTGGCAACTGTTACTTGTTTAGCGTACTTATGATTGCCAATTGGAATGCATTACATTTGTGAAATCAATATCGCTGTTCCCAGCTGGTTTCCCTACAAAAAACAAATTGCTGCACCTCATAATACAGCACACTAAGCGGATTAACTCCTTATGGTTTCGAAGTTGAAATTCGTTAATGGAAATTAATTTTGATGTTTAGCAGCCGTTAAGCAAAAATGGAATGTTGTCAGGCTCAATAAATCTACGTGTATATTTTTGGGGTGCTGTGATGCGTTATTACAATTGAAATTGAAAATTAATTATTTCTCCCAACCAGTTACGAATTTTGGAGCTCGGAGTAAAGTAGCATTTTGATGCCTCTTGTACCCATCCTCTTATTGTTAAGATAGCTCTCAAGGAATATTCGGTATTGCATGTGACACAAAAGACCATCACTTACATTTGCATATTGCATATTTAAATTCAATTACAAAAGTAAAATTTTTCCATAAGAAAAATTGAATTATTTTCGTATTTAACACAAATGCTTCTGGAATGTTTTATTAAATTTCAGTGCTCATTGTTGAAATGCTTCTGCCAAATAAAAATGAAAATTCCTCTAAAAAGCGCATAAGCTGCTGCGGAAACGGTTTTTATAAATAAAAATTTTAGCCATTTTTCATTTTACTTCTTTTGCCGTACCTTGCCAACTCGGTCAGGTCACTCCTGCGTCCCGTTTTACCCCGCTTTAGATCCTGAATGTACCTTCACATCCAGGTTTTGGAATCATTGTCATTCTTAGTCCAACACTTTGACGTAGCAATTGAATAATTTCAGAAAATTTAAAAAAATATTTTTACCATTTATTACTAAATAAATCGTAAAAACAGTTTAACAGAAAATCTGAGTTAAATAAAGAGATACGAGACAGTAGTTATGAATAGGTAATTTCATTTACTAGTTGTATTTAGCAATTTTTAAAATCACACCACAAACGCAGGGAAATATTCTTATGGGTACCAATAGGGCCATAATTATCTATAACATCAATGAGATAACATGAACAACAAACTAGAATGCTTGAGTAAGAAACAAATAACCGTACAATTTTTTTTCTAAGGCATCTTTAGTTGACATAGGTATGTCATAATTAAAATGAGCGTGAAGCCTACTCAAATATTTGCGTTCATATTTATCTCTCTGTTACTCAAACAATGTATTCTTGTTTCTTGTTCATGTTATCTCAATGCTGTTATAAATAATTTTGACGAGGTCGGTATATACTTAAGAAAAATTTTTAGAAAAATAAACCTTTTTTAAATAACTTGCGAGTTGATTTCTAAGACCTTCACAGCTATTGACATTATGTAGCGAACGTATTTTAGCACTAAACTGCATCGTGGTTCAGGTAGACGAAGTTCACGGTTCTCCCACTTTCGTAAGTGGTTTCACCAGGGGAAAATTAGGGAAGCAAACAAGCACAATAACTCCAACGTGTTAATTAATGCAACACGAATTAGTGGTTATAAGCAATATGAACTGGGTATAAAACTTATATTTTACATAATTTTATGTTTTTTCATGCATTTCTGTTTATATCATGGGGCACAAAGAAAGTTTTTTTCTTTTCCTAATTTCTTCTACCGTTCACCCCTAGAACAGCTTTTCGCATTACATCAGGGAGGTGTGGGTGTCACTTAACCTATCATGCCTTAAACTAAGTGAGAACTGGAGCGCCCCGACCAGGAGTCGAACTCTACCGACCGCTCGAGTTCCCACTGTGACTTCGACTGCGAGCAGCGGGACCTCAAAGAAAGTTTCGGACACATCTAATTGTGTATCATTGAGTGAAATACATGGTGGGTCACGAAACTTGGGCTCCATTAGTATTTGAGACTGTAACGCAACGTATACATTTCATGGCAACACAGCTACCCATTATTTATATAAAAGACATATTGGTCAGAATTGTTGCGCCTTTATGACATTAAACCAATTGACAGTTAATTCTGACAGTTTAAAGATCAATAACATGACTTAAATAATCAAATGTAAGTTAATAAGCATGGAAAAGCTGACTTTATTTTTGTGTATGGTGAATTTCGTAGAGATTCAAATGCAGTTATCCACTGCGCATACTACCATTGAAAACACGTTCCATCAGTTTTATTAAATGAGTTTCAGTAACAACAATTCTGATAAATACTACCACTTGAGTATGTGCATTCGCATATCTCTATGTTGGGCTGCAGTTTCAGAAAATAAGGGGACCACTCTGTACTATAAGTTGAAAAAAACAGTTAAATACTTAATCAGTTTGTTGATAGCTGTCATAACTGAGATTTAATTATAAAAGTTTAAATAAATTTAAATATCTATAAACAAATAACGTAGTCTATACCATAGCAGTGTGCCATTTGCACTTGATTATTCAAATAGGAACTTTAAAGAAGATAAATCAATACTAAGTTGTGTGAAAACCCATAGAAAAAAATAAAAATACGTCTTGATGGTATTTTATGCGGTGGTGTTTAACACAGTTGTTAGCAGGTCGGCGGTAACCCACATCGGTGGTACTTTATACAACCAAACGATAGCAATGTAATATTTTATAGAAAATTTCTCCACTTATTGTTGGTAACTCTTCTGATAGTAATTGTTGATAATTACTTTTCATTAACGTTAAAAATGAATTTGTATTGCCTCAGATTCCATCACATTCATTGTGGAGATCCTTGAACAGTTTCTAACTTAGTTTTGATCCACCCTGTACGTTATAGACAATGTTCTGAGTCCTATCGGTGCTGTTTTACTGTCTGAACATAACTGTTGAATGTTTGATATTTTTGCATCATACCCTCTAAGAAACTAATACCGACGTTTCTATGTTCCGAATTGATGGTACAGGCATATACGAAGATGTTGGGTTTAATTTCAGAATTTTGTTTCTATAAAAATAAAAAAGTGCTGGTTTTCGGTTAACCGCGGTTTTTTCCATAAATCGAAAACCTGTTAACCGGTTAACCTAAAACCGGGTTTTAAAGTGGTCCACAAACCGATTTGAAAATCGGTTTACGAACAGGTTTAAAAACCGGTTTATGTACCGATTTGAAAACCGGTTTCTAAACCGATTTCAAAATCGATTTAATAAGTGATTTGAAAATTGGTTGTTCATAAAAAGGCAGTTGCATATTTTCCATGTTTTTGTAAGCATAACCAATTGACGTTAGATATGTTGCGGTCTTTAAAACAAATTAAGCCAGCTTCAGATGCTTGTTTTCACATATACTAGATTAATTACGCACATTTATATGCGTGTCTTAATTATAGTATGGAAATTTTATAAAGGTCCTTAATCATTTAGCTAACATTGAGAACAAACCTATACGGTAAAGTGAAACATTTATGTCAACTGGCTATGCGTAATTGAATTTAAGAAATTAAATTAAATTCAAGTACACATGGGCAGTGGACATACTTTTCTTTTAGTTTAGCGTATAAATGTGCTGTTAGTTTAATTAATGTTAAACGACATTTATACAATTTTTATGTTATTGAAATACGCATATATATAGTTAATTAATTTTGTACTTATTCCCCAATTTATTAATGGCCGAAATATATGTAACATAAATTGGTTATATAAAACGTGGTAAATAGGCAATCGCCTTTTTATTAAGATTGCTAAATCTTCCATTTGGCAGTATACCGGGTGACAATGGGACTAGGGCCATGCTTATATCTTCTTTATTTATGAATCGATTTGGATTAAATTTTATACCCAGATACTAGACATAATTTCTGATTGGCCCATAGATATAGTCAAAATGGCTGACTTCTGGTTTTACCGGAAATGATACTAACTTTGATTTTTTAAATAGAATACCCTGTATATTTTATGTTTTTCTAAATCTACCGGTCAAACTACATATAATAGTCTTGCAAAATTTAATTTTTTTTAAACAATTTTTTTGCAATTTTTATTTTTTACCATAGAAGGCCTTGACTTGGAAAAATCTATTCTAATTGACTCGAGCAACTCTTAATAATAGCTATTTTATCAAGAAGGTCAATAACAAACCATTAATAAAGGAATATAGTTTGATAAACTCGTTTTTAAAGAAAAAGTCACTTTTTTTAAATGGCACCTACTAAGGGCCATCTTGCCATTAGATAGAAAATGTAATTACCAATATAACGATATGCAATTAATTATTTTTTAAATCTATTTAAAAAACCAAAGTTAGCGTTACTTCCGGTTTCCCCGAAAGTTACACTACCTTTGGTTATTTAAATAGACCACTCTATATGTTTTATGTTTTTCGGTATCTGCTACTCTAATTACATAAAACAGTGTTGCCAAATTTGCTTAGGTATTAATATTTATTGCATTTAAATATTTTTAAAAATTATTAATTTATTAATCTTTAGTTTCAGATAAAGATAAAGTAGCGCATGATGCATATCGTTAGATTGGTAATTACATTTTCTATGTAACGGCAAGATGGCCCTTAGTACCTAGGTGCCATAAAAAAGAAGTGACTTTTTCTTAAAAAACGAGTTTAGCAAACTATATTCTTTTATTAAAGGTTTGTTATTGACCTTATTGATAAAATAGCTATTATTAAGAGTTGCTAGAGTCAATTAGAATAGATTTTTCCAAGTCAAGGCCTACTATGGTAAAAAATGAAAATAGCAAAAAAATTGTTTTTGTTTAAAAAAATTGAAATTTTGCAAGACTATTATATGTAGTTTCACTCGTAGATTCAGAAAAACAAAATATATAGGGTGTTCCATTTAAAAAATCAAAGTTGGTATCATTTCCGGTAAAACCGTAAGTCAGCCATTTTGACTATATCTATCGGCCAATCAGAAATTAGCTATTTGAAGGAGGATTCTAGCACAGATTATTAATTCTATTTCAAAATTTAGTATATTCCCCGTTCTGGACATAAAATTATTGTAAAAGAGGGATCACCTACAGAGTATTCATTTCCGAAATGGGTTAAAAAGTAAAACAGTTTTTATGTTCTTAACTGGGAACTAATTTCAACGTCATCTTCATAAGTAAATGGAAAATTTATGTTAAAATAAAAAATGAGAAAACTAAAGTACCAACAAATATAAAATAGTGTATAATTTACTTCCATTGACGTTTACCTACATTTTCACCTGTCCTTGAGTTTTCAGCAGCAGTAAACAGGGTTAGATTTTACACATTAATTTTGAAGAAAAGTTATTCTAATTAGTTTTCAAGTTTTCCTGAATAGAAAAAAAGCAGTTCATTTTAGTAGGTTAGTACAGTGCATGCCAAAATCTTCAAATTGAAACGAATTTACTTTCTAATTTACTCCAGGTTAAACAGGTTTGTATGCCGATTTAATAACCGGTTTAGAAACTATTTAAAAACCGGTTTGTGCTTTTAAATTTTTTTCCAGCACTAATAAAAATGTTCTAGCGTAGAGTATTACACAATCACTCGACTGGTGGGTCTAACAGTGTTGAAAAATGTTGAATTTAAAACCCACTTTTGAGATATAAACTAGAAAACTATATAAACTGACACAACATTTACAAGTTTTAACCATCTGAACGTTTTTAGTAATAGTATAAAACGTAAGCATCTGTGATAAAACCTCTGTTTCTAGAGCAGAAATCCTAGGTTGAATTCTCAGGCCGGCCACAAAAATCTGGCTTCGACTCGACTACTGCCGTAAGCTGCTCAACAAGGAGAAGCAGATGCACTTGCAGTGGGAATATTTCCTTACTATTTCTATCGAACTAATTGCAGAACTATTTCTTTCGTTTTGTTGAAGAACAGAAATAAAACGACATTAATTTCAATTTTGAATATCGATAATGCCGTGCAAAGGTTGTTTGGGAACCAAAACATGATTTTGAACTTTAATAATTAATTGTGCGTGTATTTTGTAACTACTGGCTGCAAATATAAATGCTGGACAAGCAGTCAGCACTTCTTCACTGACCTGGTAAATAAACTTCAATTACGCTGAATTGCTGATATAAACATTACAGTTTGTTATGAAATGTAACAGGCAAGTCGAAATGCAAGTTGAACTGGGACAAGGTACTCAACCTTTGTAATTTACTTCATATTTTTATGTATATATTATATATATATATAGGAACTTTCTAGTCAATAAACTAATGTAGGTAGATATCCCTTTCTGTGTTCACGAACCTCTGCCGAACGAATCCAAGTCTTTATTACATTCTTAGTGTGAGACTACACAAGGCGTGCTGGCATTCCATCCTTAACCAAAGTAACCAAGTATTTACTACATTTCTGGTGTGAGACTGTACAAGACCGTTGGTTTGCATCCTTTTACATTCCTGCACCCCTAAGACTTAACCTGGAATTTTCGAAATTACAAAATATACAGTCCACTACAAGCTCCACTCTGAGCAAGATTGTTATAGAAAATGCTCAAATTAAATTTTTTATAACAACTTTTTGTCATCTTTGGTACATTTTCATTGAAATGAGTTGCTATCAAATAGTTTTTTCTAGCAGATATAGTTCCAAACTTTGCTTTTTAGCTACCAGTAAGTACCACTTAGTTTTTGTGATGACTGTAATAAATGGAAAATAGTGTGTGCCATGAAACTTGTAGCCACGTATTTCTTAAAATTACATTTAATGTCAGAAGGGCGCAGCAACTCTGATCAATATTAGATATCTGTGTTGCCATTAAATGTGTACGTTGGGTTGCAACCTCAAATAACCAGCTCCAAGCGTCATGGTTTGGATAAGGAAATTTAACATTATCTATATTAACCTAATTGTTAAAAAACATGCTATAAGCCAAATAAAGTGTCAAAATCACTAAATTGCAATAAATCGCAATAAGATCACTATATTTGCAAACAATAATGATGTCAAGTGTAATTAATCACAAGAATCGATGTTAGTTTCATGCAACATTAATAATACGTGGTAGCGAACGGAAATTAGGAACTAGGGGCGAAGAAATAAAATTGAGTTTGTCAAAGCCTAAGTGACAGGCCGAGAACTGTATTAAATTTCGTTGGGCAGGCAATTATAATTTTTGATATCCAGCAGGAACGGGCTGTTACGATTCCGCGGCATCTGGGTAAGCAGTAAAAATTATTAGTCGTCATATAAGCTAGAACTGCGGGCACGTCTACACGGCTTATTAAAGTTAGAGAATTATCATTGAGGTCGCAGCCAGCCTTTTACTTCTGACGTGATTTAATCAGCTGAGTTTCATTTTCTACCTCGTTACAGTCGTCAAAGCGGCCAGAAGCCGAAACGACCGCCAAAATGGAGAACTCCTGCAGGTAATAGTTTTGAATCCGCATAAACAACGGCAGATGGCCTGGAATTTGTGCAGCATCGCAATTAAAAACTAATGACAAAAAGGAGCTACAAAAACGCTGATCCTTGCTCAAATCGCAGTTCTTCACGTTTAAGCAGATTTAAGCCTTGGTTTTTGTTTCAGCGTCGTTAGTCTTTATATAATTGCAACGAGCGAACAACCAGATAAAGATACGTTTGTGTATAAACAGGAGCAAAACCTCTTACTAATCGAGACGGAAATCTCTTTGCCTTAGAATGAATGACATATCTAGAAAATTCCAAATCGACAGCTTTACACTGCACAGTAATGCAATTCTGGGACGTGGGGACTGTAATCGATTTTTCAGTAAACAGCATTACAGTAAGTTACGAGAAAACAGAGCACGGATAAGATTTAATGCGAACTATGCGAGTTTAAATCACTGCTAGAGAAAGTAACAGCATAAAAGCATTAGCAGAACCGATTTTCTTTCGGGAAACCTTTTTGGGGTCTCGCTATCGTTGCGAGGGTGTAGTCAAGTGAGCACTAACGTCGATCATGTTTTCATGGATCGCTTGCGTTCAAACGTGTCTATCGTTAAGCGACATCTTTACAATGTTGTATTTTGAAACCTAATAGTTCTGTGAAGAGCTGAGAGCTCGCAAGTAAGACTATTTTCGTTGGATATTTACTTTCTCCCCTTTTCAGTAGTAAATGCTGCATAAAAATGTTTAAATAAGAAAATTGGCGGAATTATTCTATCGAGAATTATAATTTTTGAAGCGTAGATGCCTGCAGCAACTGAAAAATAATTTTAAACAAATTGGCACACATTGTGTGAGACATTTCGAAGTATTTGTTTTAGCATAATTATTAGAAATAACTACCCTTACTGTATCAGAAGCGATTGCTAATATATGAGAAAACGTATTTTTCGCATGTGTTACCATGGTCCTGTTGTTACTATCAACTGCTACTAGACAACTATCATTCCAGTTCATCATTGTAATTGCGGCTTTATTTCCAAAGCGAAATCTTTTTCCCATTCTTGAAACTTGTTCTCTGAAGGGCACCTAGCGATGCAGTTTGCCCTAAAATTGCCAGTTACGAAAAAATCCAATATGTATATATGCTAGTGTTGTGAAGCAATATGGAATACATCTACGCAGTTAGAGACACCACAGTTTGAAGTCTAAAAGATAAAAAAAATATTGTATATAACGCTTTACCCAACTTTTTGTCTTCAATTTTAGGTCTGAAGCAGGAATTTTAATTATTCATTACTATTTCCAACATTCCTTATTGAAAATTGATACAGTTTGACATCAAAGAACACAAAGGAGTTGCTTTGTTATTTTCAAAAATATATTAAATATAATAATAAAAGATCACGGTACAGAAAATGTAGCTAAACATATTTTCTATCACTATCACTGTGAACTGGAGTCTTACAATATCTGCTATTTTCGCTTGCTTTTTAAAATTATAAAATTTACACAGAAGAATAGTTCGTTGAAATGGAATTTGCAAATAAATTTTCTGAAACGCCAAATAGCATTATTAAAAATCAATTAGAAAAGTGTTATAGTTCGAAGGTATCGCTTCGAATTTCCACTCGCGTTTGCTGTAGCTCTGGCAACCTCGAACGTCATCGGGTACTTCAGGTTGCGTAAACAGTTTTCAGTTACTTTTGATTTCGTGTTGGTACACCCTTCTTTTGACAACTTCCCGTACGCAGTACTAGGGTGGAGCTATTTCCTCCCTCCATTTCCCAATTTTGCTGTTGAAGCTATGCAACGTGTTTTTCTTTTAGGTTAACGGATTTGCTCCCGAAGAAATTACCAAGAATGTGAGCAGATTTGGCCTCATTGGTTCGTTAAATTGTTATATCCAACTGGTTATCTCGTGATATGATAGTATTTCAGAAGTAAAAATCTGTTAACCACCCATAAACGAAGACTTTTTTTTCTTCTTCTGATTTCTTATTCTGTTTTTTCCTGTTCGTTAGATTTGTGACCTTACGTTCCTGCTCCAACATTTCTACGAGGGTCTCGAAATTTACCGTGCTACCCATGTGAAGTAGCTTCACATTGCTGTTCTGTTCGCCTGTTTGAGCGCAGAATGAACGTTAGGAAACAACCGTAATTCTTACGATTGCGAGCCCATCCGGACAGCCTTTTGAGGCACTTGGCATTGCACCTCACGCTTTCTGTCACGAAGGAAGTGCATGGTTTATTCAGTAGCGCCCATTGTGGAAATTTTTATCATAGAACAAGTTTTGGTTATCATTTTTGGTACGCAGTAAGCAACTATCAGTTGATTTTACAGATTATAATTTGGTAGCTGGTGAGCAACTGTTTGTTGTGTAGCAGTTGTCATTTGCTTTGTATGTTTTCTCATGTTATACTATGCCACTTCAGATGTTAATAATAGTGAACTACCACGTGATTCAAAAATAATAAACATCAAAGTTATCTTAGACAAAAAACACGTATGTTGCGCTAGCATTTGGAACATTTGAACTAGGTACTTCATGTTGCATCTACTCTGTCGAAGTAAACACAATCGCAATTGAGTTTTTATAACGTTCTACGTTCCTAAACTACATTTCTAGCAGACGCCGTATTTGATGCATCAGTGAAAACCATGACATGAAATATACAACACTAAAGGGCTTGCGTGTAAAGCGGTTTGGGACTCGTCAAATTAAGCTGACACAAAGTAACAGGTGTATGAATTAAAATTACTTAGTTTCTGAATTAATACTCTACATACAGCTTATGTCTATCTTTTTCTTCTTTGGCCCTCTGTGATGAAGTGTTTTTTAAATCACCTGGCGATTATGCGAAGAATTTATTTATTGATACGTTGGCACCTTGTCAACTCCTATCTCCCAGTTCATTAGAGAGGCCTTGTCGTGCAGCGCAATACGTGATTGCGCCATTTGAATAGTTTTTTGGAGCGCCTGATGGAGCTCACACCAATTAGGGTTTTTTTACTACTTCGCTCAAACGCTTCCATGCTCTCTTATCACACCAGATCGTTGTACTAGCACGATACCCGTACAATATTCGTATATAGAATCAGTTCGAATAATTTATACGTTAAAAATTTGAACTCTTGCATTCATAGACCTAATGCTATTAACGTTTCGAATAAATGTAGTGTGTCTGTTGACAATAACCCATGTGGTTTTTCTTGGGTATTTATTATCCGTTTGTAGCTTGTATGGTTCAGAGGTGTGTGTCACAGTAAGTTATTGAAGCTGGTAAATTTATTACGCATTAATTATGCCAGCGACCCCCCTTCGGCATTCTGTTTGAGCTAGTTGCGTTAATGCTGAGCACTTTCGTTAATTGTTAAATCTTACACACAATTTCTATAACAAGGGCCGTGTCACTAGCATAAATATCTATATTAACATGTAGAAATGCAAAATTCTGTGGAAACAATTTTAATTTCTATATGATTTAATGTGGCGGTTGGGTCGATTTGAAAGTTCATGTCGAAAATAATTGATATTTTTGAAAATTAAATTAGCAAGTATCACCGCTTCTAATATTGTTATAGTAAATATAATGGTTTAGTTATTGCATCAGCATAGATTACTAAATTAAAAGAAGCTAAACGATATAGATGACGCAATGATATCAAAGGTTGGAACGCTGCATAAGAACAAAACATTTAAATGAACAGCATTGGAGGTGCTTGAATAATCAATAGCGAAATAAACTTGCTTTTAAATATTTATCACGTTATAGAGTTGCGTAACACTTGATATGGGAGATAAATATTTAATAACGTTTAAACCAATCTAGATAATGGAAACGTCTTACGAGAGAAAATATTTGATATCGTAAATGTAAGCTGTGCCAAATTCAGGTACTAGTGAACTATCGTACGTTATAGTTTCTGGAGAAAAGTTTTAATTAGTGCTATCAAGTAAATTATTCTTGAACCCATCACGTAATTTATACCAAACAGATTCTCTTGAATAATTTTGTGTAGACGTAGAAATTTTATATTCAGTAATAAAGTTGTACGTACATTTCATATTGGCTGTGGAATTGTACTAGCCTCTTAGGTGAAACAATAATTTGTTCTAATAAACATCGTGAAGAATAGTGTAATAATCTTTATTTTAGGAAAATATATTTTGTCATTATTGCAGCCTTGCTTTTTTTCTAGTTGCGTTGATTTCAAAATAGAATAGCCCATAACGATACATTCGCTACTAGCACGGCTTTTGAAAAATAGCTACGTCGGAGTTATAATAAAACCTGCAAAGCCGTATTGATTAAGTGACATCAAATAACGCGCAAAATGTTCGTCGATCTATTACTTTGTAATTACTACGAATATCACCCTCAATTCTACACTGCGTCATTGAAAACGTACAGCGGGCGATTAAAACAACCAAATGGACTAACGAATGTTCCACGTTAGTCGAAATTTCAGCAATTTAATCTCCGAAGAATTTCAAAACACAAAGAGAGCGATGCATCAATCGCAGAGTAATGTTTTAATTTAGGATTGCGCATTCAGTCCATGTAGTGGTGTGCTCCTATCTACGCAACTTTGATACATTATATATTTGTTGGTTGTATTTTAAGCCACTAGAGATATAATGAAATTGTTTTTGAATATATGAATACATGTGGGTTGGTTAAGTGACATTTACTAATTTGATATTATAGGTTTCCAGTGATTTGTGAGAACGGCTTTCCGGAATACCGAACTATTTAGTAAATGTGCTGAAGCTATACAGGGTGTCCCAAAAAGAATGGGACACCGATTAGTCATAGATTCCTTACGTTATAATAAATCGATTAAACATAATATACCTTAGTACAAAGTCCCTTCAGTAAGAAGTTATAGGGCCTTGAAGTTCAATATTTTATTTTTTTGTAAATTTCTACAAATGTAGAGATATCGGTTTGCATTTTGATATATATGCTTACTATTATGTAGTACACTAATAGGAAAAATTTCATAAACTAGACTTGACTTTAAGGGGCACTTTACCTATCTTTCAAAACTTTCGTTAGCTCTATCTTCGTTATCTGATACATTTTCTAAAATTGTAGGTTATTATTTGAAAGAGAATTAAAAAGCACAAAAACAGTGTACTCAAACCGATATCTCTACATTTGTGGAAATTAACAAAAAAATAAAAAATAAAAAATTGAACTTTAAGGCCCTATAACTTCTTACTGAAATAACTTTGTACTAAAGTATATTAGGTTTAATCGATTTATTATAGCGTAAGGAATCTATGACTAATCGATGTCCTATTCTTATTGGGACACCCTGTATAATCCAACATTTTAGTTTTGCATAAAACGTTTAGGCCACCAGGGTGGTCAAGTGGGTCAAGGCCCAGCTTAAAAACCAGGTGGATAGGAGTTCAAATATAGCCGTGGCCATTGGCCACAGCTTCCCGGCGTGACGTCAGAACAGGAAAACCAACGATTGAATTCACGGAGCCGCTTATCTATTTGCTGAAATGTATTGTTTTGAACATAATGCCGTGACAGAGCTTTTGCTTGGAGCGGCGATGAATTAGACTCATTAGTTAAATTAGATTAAGTTTGCTGGATGTGTGCTGTTTGAATGCAAGAGAAAGTAATATAAGTCGCATGCGACCATTAGCTCCGTTATACTATACTATGGATGGATAAAACATTTAACTAACGTACAAACCTTGGGAGTAGTTTGCATTTATCAGTGGAGCACTAATTTGTATCAACGTCTAAATATTGTTTGAAAATATAAAGTTATTGTTGGCTTTAGTTATGCTTGAGATAGTTAATATCTTCCATTATTTAGCATTTTTTTTGCTAAGCTACAACATAATTAAATATTATACATAAATTCAATAATGTACTAATAATAATTCATATAAATTTATTCAACATTTCTACTTTTCACAATAAACCTTTTAACGTTACCTTTAAAAATATTAATACTATTTGAAACCTTAATAGTGTCCTTTAAATTATTAAACATAACGATACTTTTCCTGAAAATTGAGTTAACCCCTCCACTAGTAACTGATGGTTGCAAATACAAGCTATTCCTATTTCTAGTATAATAATCATGAACTTCATTACAATAAACTAAATATTTATTAAAATAAGACGGTAACATTCCTTTTATTAATTTATATACAGTATGTCCCCGGATTGGGTTACAAAGAGAAAAAAAAAGTTTATTTTTAACTTCTCAAAAAAATACTTTTTGTAAAAAACCCTGCTTATTCTCAAACTAAAAATGCACTTGCCAAAATTTAAATATCTCCTTTCGTATACGGGGGAAATTCGAAAATATGAAAATGGCTCAATAATAAAGCACCCTTATTTTTCAAAATATACAATAATATTATTTGAAAAAGTTGCTTAGCATTAAAGGTAGGTGTCAAATATAAAGTCACAGCCACCTGCTCTAAAAAACAATTTTCACTGGTTTTTCTTATTCTTCTTTTACTACCCTGCGAATTACCAATCGCGATACTTCAAAATTAATTTATAGACGGATACCATAGGAGTGTATTGTCGAATTTGAGTTTCGTTCACTTAACTTGAAATTTATTTGACCCGAAACTGATGCTAAAAATCTCATATTTGTGTCAACAAAAACACAGGTATCTTAAAAAAATTAATAATACGAGATCCAAACATCAATAGCAATTCAAAGCAATTATAATTTTTAATAGAGATGTTATAACAAATATTTCCAATTAACATTATTGTATATTTTAAAAAAGAAGGGTACTTTATTCTTGAGCCATTTTCCTATTTTCGAACCTCCCCCGTATACGGAAGGGAATATTTAAATTTCGACAAGTCAAAAATAAACTTTTTTCCCCTCTTTGTAACCCAATCCGGGAACATACTGTATAAAAACTAAAACTTGATACTGTAATACATCAGTGATATTTAGCCATCCCAATCTATTCAATATCAATCATTTAAGAATTATCCTCATTTCTCTGTTCTGTAAGACCTGCAGCCTTCTTAGACCCCATTATTAATAAGGTACAGTATTGTTCCACAATTTAAAAACAATGGTAATATAATACTATTATAAAAAATTAATTTGACATACGTTGACAATGACCCACTCAGCCTTGATAGAACACCTTGTCTTTTACAAATTTTTCCCGCAATATAATCAACATGGTTATTTAAGCTCAACTTAGAATCCACCATTATCCCTAAATATTTCAATTCCTGTACAAATTCCAAATTCTCTCCCTCAAGCACTACATTAACATTGCTCTCTCTAATTATTGAGTACTACATGTTTCTATTAATTATACACATCACTTTAGTTTTCTTAGTATTGATGTTTAGCTTATTAACTGCAAACCAATCGCTAACTTCTTTTAGCTCACTATTTAAGATATTAACCATTTCTACAATATTATCACTTCCTATAAATATTACCGTATCGTCAGCAAATAAGTGACATTTACATCTACAAAAGCCTTTCTCTGTCTACAGTTTCGAACGACTTCTTAAAGTCCAAAAAAACACCACTGTTGACAAGCCTCAATCCTTACTCTCTTTCCAGTTACGTATTAAGAATTGTACTGCCGTTTCACAACTATATTTGGACCTAAACCCTGATTGCATTTGAGTAAGCATATTATTTTCATTCATATATTTTATCAGTTGTTTATACACCACTTTTTCCAAAAGCTTTTCTAAGGCTGGTATCATATTTACTGGTTTAAAATCTTCACACTTATTAGAGTTTTTCACTTTCTTAATCGGTATACTTATTGACACTTTTACTTTATTTGGAATTTCACTGACTTCTATAGATGAATTAATCAAATTGAATATAGGCCCTTTTAATAACTCCAAATAATCTTTTATAAAAGCAATTGTAATGTCATCGGGACTACCCTTATTGGGTAATTTAAACACTATTTCTTTTAATTCATGTTCCTCAATTAATTTAGATGCATTTAACGTACCCGAAAGGAAATTAGTGTCAAATTTATCTCTACACGGCCGAATTGACACTATTACGTCTTCTATAAAATAATTATTAAATTTTGTAGTCATCTCTTTTAAATTATGCACTTCCTCGTAATAAAATATAATAGCAGATGATTCTGTATTTTCCTTATCAGAAACTAGTTTCTTAAGAATTATCCACATCTGCTTTGTTCTCCACATCTGCTTTGATGACACAGCCTGAATGTCAGCCCTATATCAAGAGACAAATAACTATTAAAGCTGTCTTATTAACTATTTATATTCTTCTCGTCTTGGTAGACAAAATGTTTATCAAATTTAATAATACATTAAAATATATTTCTGATCGGTTTCTATACTGACATTGCGCCCATGTAATTTGGGACTGCAACCCACCTTGGTAAGACAGACACCAAATATTTATCTAAAAGGCATACCCAATGATCAGGGGGATAGTTAACTCTGAAAGCTGTAATATTATATCACGGTTACAACAACGTTCAGAGATAGTACCTATTACAAGTATCGTTGCTTTGTTTCTATGGTTTCGAGATTTGAAAAAACAATGCCTTTTAGATCACTCTTTGTAATCAAAGCCGGGAGAATCTTTCTAAAAATAGGCAATCGTTTTGTGAATGTAGAGTAGAGCGCTCAAGTCGATTCCACTTAGTTGTTACATGAAACAATATTGAAAGACTCGGTTGCCTCTGTTCGGGCTATCTTTGATACGGTTATTGAGATATATCAAGAAATATAGGTCACTCGTGGCTAGTTTGAGGTAAAGTATAACGATCTGAATTGTTGTGAACATAGAAACGGAGACTAGGAGAAGCAGATTTTGCTGAGTAGATGACATTTATGAGAATTATTTAGCTCGTTTTACATTTTGCAATTTAACTGAAAAAACTGAAAGGTTCTCTTTTATTTTTTAATCATTTTAAAAACGTCCAGTTAATGACTGCGTTTAATTCGGGGCAATATAATTAACCCGGTGTATAGGTTGGTTTAAAGGGAATAACCGAGAGTACACGCGACTAATCCGAAAAAAGGTTTAAGAAGATTTATTCGTTTTACACTTCGAAGTAGCGTTTATAAGCGAGGATCCACCAATGTTCCTTGAATATAAAAGGTGCTCCCTGGTGTCGCCAACTTTATTTCCTTTCCCTTTTCACATAATAGCCGTCAGCTACAAACAATTCTCTCTCACTTTCACTTTTTTGCAGATTATAATATCGTTCGCCCTTTTTCAGCGCGTTCCTTAAGAACTAATACCATAAAGACGGTGTATATTACGTAAAAATTTGAAAAATGTCGGAGCTTTTCCGCTACTTGGGAACGTTTCTGCTACAAAGTAGCAGAGCTGTAAAGTTTTAAACCCTTTGAATGGGCTTTACATAAAATTCGCTCAAGAATTGTTGTAATTTGTAGATGAAACGGATTTAACGCCGTATTATAGGCCCGCAATGCGACTTGATGTTATTTCGCCTTTAACCTTTAGCAGGATTTTTTGTCGTGGGAATTCTATATTTTTTATATTTGACAGACAGGAATTATAAGGGATTCTTAAGTATTTTTGGTATTAAATTTTAAAGTAAACAATATTGTTCAATCAAATAAAATTTTAATCACTATCGAAAATCATAATTTTTAATTTCCACATAGAAGCAAATATTAATATACTGAAAAATTTGATTTAGAGAAGAGCTACACTAGCTTTGTTTCTATGCGAATTGTTTTCGTGATGTTTAGCAAAATCGAAACCAGTCGAGTCCCCTTTGATTATTTTATTAATTTTAAATTAACACAAATATATTTTCGTTATATAATTGAATGCATTAGAAGTGCCAACATCAGTATTATATAATCCGAGTCGTTGTTTTTCAGTTTTACGTTTAATTAACAGCGACTGCAAATAATTTTCTACTTAAATAAAATTAACTTGCAAGTTAATTTAATATTTCAGCATTATAATAAAAAATTAAAAAAGTTTCTGAATTTTAATTAGTACCTTATCTGTTTCAAGCATCGTGTGATTCTTCAGAGTACTTTTCCACCACCGGGTCAAATTGAGCTACAATTTTGGGCTATCCAGGATGTTGCTCTCCAATCACGTTGCATAAAACGTTAGATAAAACTGATTAGCTCAATGTATATTGCATGGTGGTCGTTAGTGTTCGTGATATATGCAACCACAGCTTGAATTGCTAAATCACGATAATGATAATTTGCACATGTGGGGTAGAACTGTGACTTTATCATACATATTTGTAACACTATAGTAAATCTATTTTTTGTATTATTGCATATTTAGAAAACTCGCCTATAATATGGACAAAACGTTTAATTAAAGGTATGGAAAAACTTATTTTGTCATGATAGGTTGACAGCGGTGGGCAGTAATTAAGTACTCTGTAATTAAATTACTAATTAAACTTCTTTGTTGATTTTTATTGAAATTGAATTACTTTTCAAAATACGATAATTGTAATTGGTAACTGCCTAGTTTGTTAAAACGTGCTTAAAAATTACTTTTTGAAGGTTATTAATTACTACATTCAATTATTCAATTACTTTTGACTAATTAAATTACTCTAAAGCATTTAAATTACTTGCCAAGTATTTGAATTACTTGTGGTAATTGAAATTTCTCGCAGTAGCTGCATAACTTTCTGATAATTCAATTACTAAATTACTAACCTCGATTGGGTATTAAAACTCTAAAACGCAAAAAAGGTAAGGCCTTATTAAGTTACATATTACATCAATTGCAATTTCTGAAGCAATATAAGTGTAATTTATGATTTCCTATGACTAGTGGCATAACAGTTAGTTTTGTGCATGGGCAATTTGGTGCAGACGCGCATGTTTGTAGATGGGATAAGCATGTGTTGTTTCTTGTGTGGTGGTTCAGGATGTAGCATTGCAGCTTGCTAATAATTATTGTGTAAGAAGTAAAAAATATGTATGCGGTAAGTAGAGATTACAGAGTAAAGTACGGTAAAATATTTGGTTTTATTTTCATGACCAATGACAACAAATTGCTTTAGTATACAATATTGAATTTGTTAATTTGTTTGTTTAAAACGATGTGCTAGCACATGGCTATCTAAATACTACTAAATACAAATATAAGACAACAGTTTCCAAGAATGTAATTGAAAAAATAATTCATATTGTGCAATTGATTATTGAATTACTATTTCATTTGAGTAATTTGAAAATCTGGCAATTCAATTACTTCATTGGGCTGTAATTAGTAATTAAATACTTTTTAGCAGTAATTTGCCCAGCTCTGTAAGTCGATATAAATAATATGAGTGTAGCAAGGGAAATGGATTAAGAGCAAGATGTAATCTTCTACAAATAATTCACTATTCTAATTTTGCTTCAGCAAACTTTCAAATAGCTTGCAGGCGATCACGTTTAATTGGTTCATAGCAACTGTCTACCATGTAATTGCCAAATATTTTTCCTAGTCTATATGGTGGCAAGAATTTATTACCTCTAAACGTTGTACTATTTCGCTACAGTTATGTTTTCGCTTGTCGACGGCTTTATAGCTCAACAGTGCTGTCTTGATTTATATTCCTCATTTTGTGAATTACTAGTAGGTCGTTCAAGCAAATGTTGCAGTAACCAGTCGTAAAGTATGGCGGCCCCAGTTCTCGTCCACAATCAACCGTTCTGACTTCCGACCATCTCACCACTGTTAGAAAATGCTAAACTTTATGGCATCATTGCGGAACTTTTGCGAGGGTGATCGTCGTAAAACTTATATTTTCCCACCATCAAAGCGGCTTCAGTTTTCAATTGAACAGTTATACGCATTTGCGGACGCTACGCTTCGTTCTCGGTTTCCGCCTCAAGAAGATCTTCGGAAACATTATATTGTGTGTGCAGAACATCGCGCTCAACATGAGGATCTCGTAAACGGTATGGGATAGAAAATCTGGTGTCTATGCTATTCGTTTATAGCTGTCATTAAATAAGTAAAACTAGTCCGATATAATAACGCCTTTAATTTTCATTTTAAATAAAACCTGCAAATTCAGTTTTTCACTTTGTAGCCAAATTGAACAAAATTCGAGAATTTGAAAGCGGATTATTACATTGTTTCTAATTTAACCGAATCCCTTTCTCTTAGCCCTTGCAAGATTCTCATGTTGAACGCAATATTCTGGACAGATTTTACATAGATTGTGTGAAAAAGGAAACAGTGTGCTGAAAAACTAGTCTCCGAAGGGCGATCCAAAGATAAGGTAGTAGACATGAAAGGGATCGCCTATGAGTATCAGAGACGATCAGGGAAGAACGAACATTCATGATGTGCTCTACACTACACTGGGAGTCCACGCGCCATATTGCTCTCCATTTGCGCACAGTCTTGGGTGATCGATATCGATATCCGAGCGGCGAGGCAGCTGCACCATTACAAAGCCCCCATCGCTCAGGAGTGACGTCAGCACTAGAAGGTTAACCGTTCGTAGTATTTAGCGTTAAATCGCATAGGGACAGTGTTTAAATGTGTTTATAGCATAAGAACAAGGGCTTCCTGTAGAAATTGAGTTACCAGTGGATTGAGCACTTGGCCGCACCCCATTCGTAGTTTTTGTAATAGAAGACGAAGTTTCAAAGCAAAAAATTGTAATTTTGAATACAAAACTCTAGCGTAGGTGGCGCAGTATCAATTACAATTAAGTCACTTTCTAATCTAGGTATACAATATAAAACTTGAAATTTGGTTTATTCATTTGTTAACGTACTTAGTTTTCTACCCCTATTTCCATTGTTCAATCGATTGAGAAGAAGTTTTAAAACACAAATGTTGGTTGTGTGACTTGTAGAAAAAACTCAATTATAATAATTGAGAATTTCAATTAACATGTAGCTAAGATGTGTACACACAGCTCACGCGCCCGCCATAATGATCACCTTCGTTAGCTGACGTCAGTATCCCGTGGCGTCAGAGCTATCTGGCGTTGTTATCTACGAGCTAGTGGCTGCACCCGTCTGTCAGAGCAACAACGCCGTGCCATCAATGTAGTTGTAATTTATAGTATTAAAGGACCTACGGATCATTTCAACTATTTCTTGTATGTTTGTTTACCCGATCTAGAGAAAAACTTGATCCCTGACTTTTGGGACCTTAATAAATTATTCTAGCGCATTACACAACTTTCACATTAAATAAAGCGTGTAAATTTCATGCATATTTATAGATATCTGACTAATACACATCTAAAAAAGATATTGAGTATTGCGTTTAGTATATTTGAATTAAAATTTTGCCTCTATTATAAAACTTCTTTTAAGTAAGTACTAATACTATCGTGGTAAAATTATTCATTTTAGTTCTGAAGATATACTAGTGTGAAGGTACCTAGCTTTCACCACACTATTTTTTTAGCAGAACTTTGGCTGATTCTTCATTTTAAGAATTTAAAGTAGAAGCAGAATAGGTTCTTTAATCCTTTATACTAGGGATGAGAAACATTCTGCAATGAAGAATTAGATGAGTAGATGGACCAGCTACATAATTTTCACCAATAAAAGTTTTATAACTTTTTTTTCATTTTCTCGGATTTATTGCTTCCACCGCAACTGCTATTAAGTTTACTAGAAGTTCTGTATCTGAAGCTGATTTTTATGTTATTAACTAGATTGATTTGACTTTCTAACTGCCGGTTTTATAAAGACCACTAATCTGACGTTAACTTTAATTCGCTGTTAAAACAAACAAAAGCGCATCAAAACGTCAGTGCTTATGACATTTTATTCATTAGTAATCAAATTTTGATGCGCTTTTGTTTATTTTAACAGCGAATTAAAGTTAACGTCAGATTAGTGGCCTTTATAAGACTGGCTGTAATTGTTTCATTATTTGTTATAACTTACACCCGCTTATTGGTTAATAAAATATTTAAATGATTTTGCCTTGATAATAGTGTACTTGCACTGGTTAACAGTTTTAAAGGAAAAGTTGATCAATCAAAGCCAAATGGGATACATTTCATATTAAAACAAAGAAATGCGATTTAATTTGGATTCAAAACAAAAGAATGATATAAATTATTCAGCCACATTTAAAATTTGTCACATGACGCTGTTTGACGTCACGAATAAGTAAATCTGGTAGGGTTACCGCCGATTAACGGCTAGCTAGAAGACTGCTGGTTTTATTTAGTCTCACCGGAGACTCGTAATACTATTGTCTCACTCTAACAGGTTATATCGCAATTATATTGCGTTTGAAATTTCACAGCCTCTTGCAGCAGCAAACTACTGTTTGCTAGGATTTTCGTTGTTGTGCACTGTATAAATGTCTTTTGTGCGATTACTATGCTAGTATTTTTACAGTTTGAAACTTCTAATGATAATAAGAATATTTCTGTTCTTCAGACATTTTTAACTTATGGAGCAACACACCTCAACACATTCCGTTGTTTGCCGTAAATTTGATAATACAAACGCGCATCTATAATTTACGTAGCGGTCATGTTATGGTGAGGAGTTTTCGAGCAAGTTTTAGAAGATTTGAAGTAAATATGCCACAATTCCTTAATATAGCTTTAATTATTATAATATGTTAGATTTGGTTGCATAATACCTTTAATCGTAACCATATATATATACAATTTGATATACTATGTATGGTATGTTTATTCTAACAAAAAAATTTATTTCCAATAACAGTTTCTATTTTAGAGCAGATACATTACAATTAGATCATTTTGACAATTATTATATTTTCATAAATGGCTTTGATTGATGTTTACACACGTGGAAAATGTCTTCCGACATTAGAAAAGTTCCAAAAACCCAACTTTTTTTGTAGAGTGTGGACCGGAAGTTATGTCTGCATAACAAAGTTTGTTTGGCGCGCAAAGAGCTGTCCCAACTCCTTACCCATTCGTGTTGTCAGTTGTGTCTCAGCTCTTTTACTAGTCACATGTGCGTCTACTGTGTATAGAGTGCTGCCCTTTTTCTGAAACCCGAAACACAGCAGGCTGCAAGGTTTCCGGAAATGGGATTGTGGACCAGTATATGGAACTGGCACAAATTTTAATTTTCTGGGAGCTTTCTTCACGTTTGGTGTGATTAAGAAATAATAATTACCGGTATATTTAGTGTCAACGTTCGTTTTTTTTAATCATTATCAATAACTAGCAAAAAGAAATCATACAGGTAACAAGGCGATATGCAATTCAAACACATGTTGTGGGAATCGTTACATTAAAGAACAAGAATTAGCGGTAGCATTGGCACAGATAATCCCTGCTATCAGGTTTACACTTTAAAATTACGATTTAAATGAGAAGTAATAATTCGTTTAACGTTTTGCCGGTTGATTTATGTCAACATGGCGTCGGAGTTTTTCTTTTTAATTTCAATATTTAAGTAAATTACGCCAACTCGCAACTTCAAGCTGCGCTTGCATCAAGTTCCCCAAACTGCCACTCGGTTCCACGCAGATGCAGGTGTTTTTAACCTTTACGGACGCCATGTTGACATAAAATAACCGGCAAAATGTTAAGCTAACTTTAAGTTGGTTTTGAATAATAATTTCAAGGGATTATTGTGCTAATTAAAGCATTTTGCTCCTTCAGGCTTCGACTTGCTAATTGCTAGTCATTAATGCAATAATTACATCATAAAGCTTTCCATTATTATTTAGACGAGATCTCCTTGCATATCGTTATGTTACCTGTATTAATAATGACTTTAAAATAAAACGAAACGTCAACACTGAATATAATTGCTTGTCTTAACAACCCCCCGAACTAAAAGTGTACCAATGCACTGAGGTATAAGTTTTCTAGAAAAAATCACTACGATTTTGATTTGGTACAGCAAAAACCATCAGCTGATTAATCTACCTGTTCATGGTATAGAACAAATTCTTATATAGCAGTAAAAATTGCCACATCGGTCTGTAAATACACTGCTTGATTTTTGAATTTAATATTTGATTAGCAAAATGCAAACTGCTTTACCTCGAAGCCAATAAAATTATTTTTCTGAGAACATGAGCCGGTGAAACTATTTGGTCATACTAATACTAACAACAACTAAGGGTATCTATACATGTATAAAATCTACATTTAGAGTAATAACAAAAACAAGATGATATATTTTACATACAGGTAACTAACTGGTCAGTATCCAATGATATTTACAAAGAAATGCCTTGACGACGAGTAAGGGCATTTGTCGTTGATATTATTGAATCACATTTGCGAAAGAATTCAGGATTCACCTTTCAAACACAAAACACTGTAATAGTAGCAGTAAGAGGAAATCTATCGTCCAGCAAATCGCCGTATTACTATTGTTTCCGTGCTGCATCGCAGCTGGCTGTTCTCCGTTCAGGACATGAACTAAAACACTAGCAGCATCGCTACTCGAGGGTGAGCAAGTATAATTTCCACTGTCTGTAGGTAAAGCTCTAGAAATGAGGAGACGACTTGTGCGAGTCTGTTTTTCAGTCACAACGCTTATCCCGCCTCGCTGGGAATAGTTAATGACATTTCCTCCACGGTACCAGTATATAAAGCTCGGTGGATCCGGGGTTTGCAGCACAATACACGTAAGATTAATGTCGCTTCCACTTTTGATATATAACTCGGGGTTCCCCATTATCTTCGCCTTTGACACTGAAAGATTTAATTAATTATTTAAAAGAACACCCGCTTAGAAAATTACTTCGCGGCAACTTTCATATGTCTGCAAGCCTTTCGAACATTCATGTTTTCCGATCATTTTGCTCGCCAAATTGCTTCTCTAAATTGCGGAAATTCAAGCACAAAAGACGCTGTTCGAGAATTTCCAAATGTGTCGTTAACAGAAACATGCTGTTATTCAAAAGCATTAAGTTGAATGTTCAAAGTAAGGAAAAATCATTAATAACCGACTCAAAACAGCAATAAAGCAGTTTGCTGCAAAACATTCTTTCATCGATAAAATGTTACACTTAACTCTGGATTCTTGCTAAAAAACTACCGGGTGTCTTAAAAAGAATTGCATCTAGTAGGTCTTGAATTTTGTTTGCATGTAAATCTTTATGTCCTAGATGGTTATTGGTATTGCATTATGGGAAATTCAAAGCATACTAGATGTAATTCATTTAGTGAATACAGATAATACATCATACATACTATTTTTAGAATGCTTTGAAATATTACCAGTGTGTTTAATTACGAAGAATTGTAATATTTTTATTTCCATATAAGACAGTTAAAAATGCAATACTTCAAAACCACAAGGTACATTGCAGTTAAAGCGGTTTTTGAACTGGAACTTAAATAAGAGTATATAAAATATGTATGAATGCTACACCTTTCATGTTTAGGAAGGTTGCCGAATAAGGTGGTTTGCGTAGACCCAATTTAGATATCCTAGGAGTTTTTATATTGGTGCCATAGGAAATAATGATGTATGCAAGAGATAAATGGCATACAATTGAAGCTGATGTCCACTACAACATTTAGAGAACGGAGCTTATACTCCATTTTAGTTTTGTATTGTTATTATGTACGGTAAGATTAATTGAATAATAAAGAAACGTTTTGCAACAATTACGTTGACTTATATGTGCTGAATTTTCATCTAAACTTCTAAAATACCTTATACTTAAAATGTTATTTAAGGAATATATTTTGAAATCGATTAACATCAGGAGAATTTTATCGTCTAGTTCCTTTAACTTGGGAACCATTATACTATGGGTGTAAACGTTGGTATTATGTGTTGATAGAGTGTAGGTCTGCTGTGATATTCTATCCCAGATAGTACATGTTTCAGTTATTTTATTGTGATATAAATTTTGAAGACAAGGTAATAGCGAAGAAGAAAGAAAAAATAACAGTTTGAATAGACGCCAGGTGTCTTAGGTCTAGAAGGTGTCCAAATTGCCCATGCATTAATAAAAGACAATTTTGGGAGAACTATTAAAGAAATTAAATCATGAAAAGGGTCAGAAACGGGGTAGGATCATATACTAGTTAAAAGAAAATTCAACTGGATAAAGGGCAATATACACTAACGAAGACTAAGAGTTGGGACTATAATAGTATGTACTGTTTGAGGCTTTCGCGGTTACTCGAATTATTCTCCTTAGCATAGAATTTCGGCTTAGACCGCGTAGTATTTGTATATGAACACCCAGCATTTTCTGGCTTAATGTGCCTTGCACCTTGTGAAGTCGAGCAAAACCCGAGCGATGGCCATGCTCTTTGGTGGCTCGTGTTGTTTGAGTATCTTGAGAACGAGGATACTTAGGCAGATTTGGCCGTTTTGCTGTTTGTGCATCCATATTCACTAACGTTTCGCAAGACCTTGCAGCTTGCATCATCAGAGTGAAAGTCGCACTACGCGGTCTAAGCCGAAATTCTATGCTAAGGAGAATAACTATAATAGTAATTTGTATACTAAGGCCTTAAAGTTTTATTTTTTGATAGCGAATGTGGATTTAGTTCTCGGGGCCCGTAGGGCCAAGGCAAATAAGCCACATGAGGGATAAAAAGGAACTTCTGCCGAGGGATACATTATGTTTTTTTGAAATTTATTTAAATTTCTCGGTCGCCCCACCACGTACAAAAAAATCGTGAAACAATTACTTCACTGCCGATTTCTCGTATTTTAATGACGATTTCGATGTTCTTCACTGTAGATAAAAAAAACGTATTTGAACAGGAACGGACGAAGACACTGCATTAGAAGAAAGTGAATAAAAAATCTATTAATCCAAGGCAAGGGAAGTAAATAAACGAACAATTGCAAAACCTACAAAACATCATAAAAGACGTAGGTGATATATTAGTGTACAAAAAAAAAGAAGGAAAAAGGAGAGTTGTTTTGATATAGAGTGTAAGGCAAGCAGAGATAGAACACAAGAAGAAAAGCATAAAATGTTGCAGACTAATAGACAATAAGCCACAGAAAGTAATAAAGACCAGGTAAAGAGAACAAAAAGCGTGCACCGAAAAGCAAGGAAAATAAGCTACAGAAATTTTAAAAATGCTATTAAAGAAAAAACATTATTTTTTACCAAAAATACTAGAAAGGCAACGTAATCCAACGCTTTGGTTTGTAAGGATACTAACGGAAAATTAGTTGGCGATGACATAGAAGGTGTAAAGTTATGGTGACATTATTTTAACGAAATATTAAACTGTTACCAAGGACAACGTGACGGGGAAGAAGAAAAGTTAGAAATGTATAACAAAGAAGAGCAAGAGAGAGATAACGGATTTGATAAAAAATGAAATAGAAGAAATTATATCCCAAATGAGAAACGAGAAACGTACGAGAAAAAACGAAATTATGGCAGAGTTAATCAAGAACTAAACAATTGTACATGACTAATAAAATATACACTGCTCCAAGAAATTAGCGCATTACTATTAGGATATGATTTTTTAAATGATTTATAGATTAGTACACAAATCAACCTATGCATTTAAATGATATTTAGAATGAATAAACGTATGAATGTATGACAACTCTATTTTATAATAAAACAAAAGAATAATTCAAACATATCTCATATTTGTCGAAGTAACGTTATTCTCTTTACCATAATAACATCTTTTCTTAAAAATTTAGAAGTTGCTTTCATGAAATTTGAGAATTTAACTGTTTATTATTAAAGATGGATCATCCTTTTAAAAATTTATCCAGTGAACAGTGTGCGACAATGGTTACTTTAGAAGAAGATTATAGTCAACGGCGTATATCTGAAAGGGTAAACTGCAATCAGTCATCACGAGTGTTACAATGATACATAATTACTGGAAATCATTCTAGAAGAAAAGGACAAGGTAGAAATAGTGCTACAACTGGAGTTGAAGACCGATTTTTGCGAATACAGGCTTTACGAGAACGGTTCACAACTTGCCGTAGTAGTAGTAGTAGTAGTAGTAGCCGTAAACTGCAAGTACAAATTCTAGAGACACATCAACGGCAGTTAAGTATAGAAACAATTAGAAAACGTTTAGGAGAAAGTAATTTAAGAGCTAAAAGACCTGTAATGGGTCCAAAATTGACAGCAAACATCCGAAGTCATATTAAGTTTTGCCAGACAACAGGTAAAACTGTCAACCAGAACAATGGACACGAATTCTATTCACTGATGAGTCCAGGTGTTGTCTGTACAACTGTGACGGTGGGACACGAGTATACAGACGATTTAATGAACGTTACGGCCCAATGTAAAATAGCGCCAACAACATTATTTAATGGGGGTTCTGTTATGGTCTGGAGTGAAATTTCATTAAACTGTTGGTCATTAATAATGGGACTATCAATGCTCAAAATAAGAAATAAGAAACGTTTGAAGATTTTATAAAATGGTGTATGTCTAAATAAGTTATATCTATAAGTGTAAGTATTATGTTGGCGTGTTTTATTAATAAGTCGAATATTTTGAAGTTCCCATTGAGCATTTGGTGAGAGTACTCTATGCATTGATAAATAAATATCTTCTACATCTATTAGGTTTTCACTAAAAATAGTATACACTGTGACTTTATTGACACGGGCGCGTAAGTAGTACGTACGCATTTAACAACACTTACGCGCTTGTAAACACGTGCTTATCAGTGGTTTGTAGTAGTTGGCATTATATATTCATAGATAATGTACTTTGATTAATTCTTAATTCAAGTACGTATTGTAGCTATTAGGCCCTGGACGCAAGTGGATTCCGTATGCGAGATACAGTATGCGGGATACAGAATCTCGGTCTGTTCAGACGCGGGCGACTGTACCTGAGACGCAGTCTTCAGTCACTTGCGAGAACAGTCCAGTGTCGTGCTGTTATGGACCTAGCATTGCTGTTCTTTGTTTCTGTCGAATTAGTCTGGATCTGCTGTATTCAAAGACAGGGATTGGGCTCTACTAAGCCAATAAACTTTTCATTGCCAAATAATGTACGCTCTATGACCGTTGCATAGTGAGGAACGCCCTGCTTATTCGATTTAAATAGAAGTTGAAGAAAATTTGCTACGGCTATGATATGATACCATGTGTTCTGGCTCGCAAAAGTAGGCGTGCTTGAACGTCTCCATATGCTCCAGTGGTAAATCTGTATCCGCGATACAGAATTTGTCGCCGGCGGCCGAATAGAACAGATAACGAAATTCTGCAGCCCGATACTGTATGCGTCGCTGAATGCCGTGTGTACAGCTCCATTTGAACGCGTGGATTTTCGGTATCTGGGATACGGAATCTCGCATATAGAATCCATTTGTGTCCAGGGCCTGGACGCGCATACTTTTGCGAGCCAGAGCAAGCGATATTATATCATAGGCGTAGCACGTTTTATTCAACTTGTATTTAAATCGAATAATAAGTGCGTTCGTTACTATACAACGATTATGGAGCGTACAGTATTTGACAATTAAAATTTTATTAGCTTAGTAGAGCCCAATTTCTGTGTTTGAATACAACACATCCAGACTAATTCGACAAAAACAAAGAACAGCAATGCTAGGTCCATAACAGCACGACACTGGACTGTTCTCGCAAGTGACTGAAGGCTGCGTCTCAGATACAGTCGCCGCGTCTGAACAGACCGAGATTCTGTATCCCGCATACCGCATCTCGCCTACGGAATCCCCGTGTGTCCAGGGCCTAATAGCTACAATACGTACTTGAATTAAGAATTAATCAAAGTACATTATCTGTGAATATATAATGCCAACTACTACAAACCTGTATACCCATAAAGTAACTACAATAGTTTCACATTACTTTTTCTTATCTTTCTATATGCTACTAGAATTTCTGAGGATAAACTTCTCCTTAAGTTAATCAAGTATAAAATTGAGCTTTTGCATTACTATATGACAATTTATCATTGAGGTTTACACTGTTTTGACAACTTATATTAAACATTTTTTGCTGTCGATTTAATCTTCTCGGAAGTATATATAATAAATTACAAAATAAATTATAGCAGCTTCAACAAAATCCATAACGATACTGGAACCCCATTTGCCATACAGGGTGGCCCGCAATAGAAAGTCCATAGATTATCAGTGCTTTTCGGATTATTTTTGGATGAGAAGTTTTTATAAACGTATGTCTCCAAATTCTCCGTCAGGGAGGAGAGAGTTAATAGCCTTTTTACCTATAAAATATTAAGCCTTTATAATATAAACTTCTGAAAATAATTACTACTGATGATTGCGGTTGATAATAAATTCAGAAGATTTTCTAATTCACGCAAAAATGGCAATTTCGTTCAAAGTTGCTGGGCCGCACCCTTCTAGGACAGTTTCAATTTTATATTAGAAAACGTTGTACATATTTCAACTCTACTCCTCTCCTTAGTACAACGTAAAGGACCTACGAAATTTACTAATTTTTACAAATCAGGACTAAAGAATTGCATGTTAAGAAATAGCTTGTGAAGTTTCTAAGTCGTATAAAAAAAAAACACAAAATAAAGTAAAATAAGGGTAACGCCACCATAATAAATTATCACTCTCAACCGAAATAGTAAAAAAATGATTAGGTATTTCTCGTTTCCTTCAATTTTCTAAGAAAGCGTTTGCGGGTCTAGGCTGATTGGAGCTTTTCGACTTGAAATAATCCGAGAAGATCCTAGGAAGCTATGGACATCCTATTGCGGGATGCTTAGACATTTAGAAGCAAATTTTGGGCTTTCACATTGCCTACCAGTTTAATTCTAATTAAGGAAAACATACTAATAGGAACATCAGCCAACTGATGCTGCTATACATATAAAAAATGGCAAGAGTAATTGTTAAACGAGACGTTCATATCATAATAATATCTTTTTAAATTATTTAGAACGTAATGAATAAATGTGGCAATTCATTATACCCTGCGTATAGATTTAACTTATACACGTCCCTCCGAAATATAATGCAGCTGTATGGACTAAGCATCATTTATCCATATATTTAGCAAATGCTATTTGTGAGAAATGCCCAATTTTTCAATGCCATAAATGAATCTTAAACAAGAATTTTGAACCTTTTGTATCCTCAACGACAAGTCATAATCCAGATGGGGTGCATATATTTCTGAACAATAGATGAATTGAGAGAGTACCTATGCGAGTTCCACGCATTTTTTTGGACTCGAATTAAAATACGTTTTATGTGAATATAACGGCTTTAGGTTTCTTTTGCATGCATTATTTATACTAATTGGCTGGAACAATTTTTTATCAATATTTGGGTATCATTGACAATTATATCATTCCACGAGTTAAGATTCACGGTATTTACATCTTTGCTTCTAAATTTCTATAGATTTACTTTGAAGGGATGTTCGATTCACGTTTGAAATAAATTCTTCCAGGTCCATAACTCTGATTTTTGTAACGCAATAGTGGATGTTATGTCTTGGCTGTAATGAAGTGATATCAGTTAAATCCTTATCAACTGATTTTAGCATGGTTGGCCTATTGTATCCTTATTTGAACGTATTTTACTATGTAATTGATAAGAAATAGCGAAACAGCATTATATTACAAACACGAAAATCTACTGATGTGAAAGCGCAAATCTGGAGTAAGATGAATAAATAAACTGCTCAACTACAGGTCTAAAGAGTAGCTTCAGAATGTGTAGTTCAAAACGTGACCACCGAACTTCTGTAGATGGCGCCAAGTGGACAAGCCGCCACTGTGCTACAATGCTTGGAAATTTTGCAAAGTGGAAAATCGCCACCTTTCGCCAAAACCAAATAGCGCATGAGGGTGCTCGGGACCTTAACAACAACTTTGCCCCCTTTCAAAATTTCTATATCTGTAGCCGTTCGAAAGTTACAGGCGATCCAGACAGACGGACGGACGGACGGACGGACAAAACGTTCGCATAAGTACGCTGAAGCTACTAATAAAGGTAATGGAAAAAGCTAAGCTAAAAGGGCTAAAAACGAGGCATGTCAAATAACCCGGCGATGACATAAAAAAAGCATAGGAAGACGCTGAGAACAAAAAATAATGACGCTGCTAGAATTAGCCTTTTTTACCCCTAACGACTACCGTTGCCCCCCGGAACCTCTCACGCATTACTTCAGGGGGCGCGGGGGTCACTTAATTCTAATCCTTAATTAAGTGAAAATCTAGATCGCCCGTCATTGGAGTTGAACTGTCAACCGCTCCGGCTCGAGCGCTCCATGATTTTCACTGTGATCTCGGTTGTAACGGCAATCGCCGCTCGCCTACCGAGGTCCCAGACTAGAATTAGCCTAATAAATCTAGATGAGTCGAACAAAGTACTACCAAGCGTTAGTCATAAGACTTCTGGAAGAAAATTAGTGGATCTGTTAACTAGACCATATACGAAACGAAACAATAAAGGATGAAGATGAATTTCCCGGAAAGAAAAGAAAGCTAGAAGGGATGTGTCCCCGATGCTATTATTGCCAAAGGTTTAGAAGAAGAAGACTGGCCAGGTAGAAGAAGATGGAAGTTGGAAATTAGAAAACGGCGATAACCGTAAATACCTTAATGCCATTCGAGCAGTGGGGATGATTTTACTCGACTAGTCGTATTATCGTAAGCTTCCCTGACCATTAGATGAAGCATTAGTTGGCCATAGGTGTAATATCACTGATGGCGAATATGTACTACAACTAATAAGATCCATGCTATTTTGGTTATTCTGCGGTTGTTGAAGTAAGGGGTAATACATTCGTAGCAGAATGTCCTACCCAGCTGATATTTAAGTAACATTTCTTCATTCCTCAGTTTTGAACGTAGCTATGAAAGTTAGCGGACGTGAATTAATATTGTGCCAAGTTTATGTTTAATAACTCCTCTGCCTTACCTAGTGATAACTCCGATAGCGGCGTTTATAGCTCGCGATGCAAACACCAATGAAATTTCAAACAACATTCGGTAATCCACCAAACCAGCTATTTAATTACAATAATTATACAAATCAAGCATACTACCAGCAGCAGTAATGTGCGCATGGCAGTCAACAAAATTTGCCCAACATGGGGGAGCATAATTCCAACCGCGATCATTTTATCCTATACAGCCATCAAATTATAATCTTACCAAAACACATATACCAGATGGTAACGGGCATTTAAACAACAACGAAAACCAAACTGAAGATGAATGTCCACCCTTAAAGAAGCATTCCTACCAAGTAGTTAAAAAGCGTAAATTAAGCCATAATTTAATTTCAATTAATGACAGATGAAATGCAATCAGCACATTAAACAAATTTAATACTCTAACAACAGAATCCACCAATGAAGAAACAGAAGAACAAGCTGGCCAACCTAAAATACCAAAACTACCACCAGCGTATATGAAAATTATGATTATATGACAAAAATTATAACAGGTGTAATCGAAAACGAACAGTACTACACTAGATCCTTGTTACACAACATGGTGAAGATTAGCACACGCGAATATAACGTCTACCGTACACTTGTAAGCCACTTTAAAGCAGAAAACATAGTTCATCATACGTATCAACTTAAGGAAGACCGTGCCTACAGAATAGTGATACGAGGCGTTCATCACGCCACCTCAGTCGATGAAATCAAAGAAGAACTAAAAGAACAAGGCCACATCACTCGAACTATCAATAACATTCGCTGCAGAAAATGTAAAGAACCTCTCCCACTATTCGTCGTAGATGGAACCAAAACCTAACAACACGTAAATATTTAAACTCGAATATTTAAACAACCAGAGAATAACCGTAGAGCCCCCAAGAAAGAAGAATGACATTGTAGAATGTATTCGCTGTCAGAGCTATGGTCACACTAAAACTTACTGCACAAACCTTTCAGCTGTGTCAAATGTGGTGGGGGCCACAACTCAATTACCTGCAAAAACCAGAGATACACCGGTTAGACGTGCTTTATGCGACGGTGAACACCCGTCTTCAAGGGCTGCTACCTATACAAAGATCTCCATAACGCTAGATTAAGAAACTCAAACAAACCAGAACGAAATTCAAATACCCATCGAATTAAGCCAGTTGTCCGTATCAATACTCAAGTTAACAACGCCTAAATAAATACTTGCTGGAGTAACATTGCAGCGAACAGAAACATAGCTAACAACAATGGACAACAAAGCAATACAACAGATACACTAGCCCGTTTCCTTGGAGAATTCAACGCCATGTTTAATCAGCTGATTAGTTAAAACATCATTATTATTAATATGCTAACAGCAGTCATTATAAGTCGTTAAAAGAATGGCTGCAAATGTCCGCATAGCAGCCTGGAACTTTAACGGGCTGACCAACTACAAACTTCCAAATGGACTCAATAGACAGCATCTTCATCTCCGAAATCCACTTTACTGAGAGAAATGTGCTGAACATCCCGCACTATACAATCTACTCTGCTAATCACCCTGACGGTATTGCCCACGGTGAATCAGCCGTAATAATCAGAAATGCCCTCCCATCACCACGAACACATATCATACTGTACGAGCAAAATACAAACTGCAATAATCCAACTGAACATTTAACCCTGACCGATAACAATAGTATCACTTTACTCACCTCCAAGACATACTATCACATAAGAAAAATAGAGAGAATTTATTGCTACCACAGGAAACATAAGCTTAATCGCTGGCTAAAGAGACGCCAAACACACCGAATGGGGCTCCAGAAAAACCACCACCAAAATAAGTAATCTATTACAAGCTTTACGAATTCTCAACTTTAACTACCTATCAATAGGAGAGCCAACATACTGGCCCAGCGTCCTGAATAAACTACCAGATCTTTTGGATTTCGTTGTGACGTATGGATTGCCAGACACCTAGACTTAAATAGAACCCAACCTAGATATAGTATCAGATCACACGCTAATAGTAATAACCCTTACTTCAAATAAAATAGAAAAAAACTAACACACCAGCAAAACCAATTGGACCTTATACTCGCAATTCTTGAAGGAAAATACCAACTTAAACCTACGGCTAAAAGAACATGCAGACCTGGATAGGGCGGCACACTACTTCACACAACTCCTCCAAGAGGCAGCAACGCGGGCAAATCCATCAGACCCAAAATCACCAAAAGAAATTGATAATATTTCTCGACATATTCGTGAGCTGGTCGTAGTAAAACGCAGAAAAAGATGGAAAACCTCAAGAACTCAAGCAGACAAAACTGAATATAACAGACTTGTCCATCTACTCCACAGGACTATTACACAAGCGCGAAATAAAGAATTCAAAAACTACGTTACAAATCTAACTAGAGATGACTACACAATCTGGAAAGGCACAAAAAACCTCAAACGGTCGGAAACCACCGTTCCACCAAGAAAACAAGATGTCAGCTGGGCCAAATTCAACAGAGAGAAGCGACCACATTCACTGAACATTTCTCTCAAATTTTCGGACCCATCCAACCATACCCTGGTACCAACGACAACGAAATCGAATACTCTCTAGACGTCCCCTGTCAGCTTTCGCTCTCAATAAAAGCCTTTACTCCTAGAGAAATTCAATAAGAAATTAAATACATCAAAATCATAAATCTTCGGCATATGATCGCATCATAGGTCAAATGCTAAAATGCTTACTCAGGAGCGTTTTGGTTCTACTTACGACTATATTTAATGGCATGCTGCACATACTCTACTATCCCCTAATATGGAAATTTTCGCAAATTGTTATGATCCTCAAACCGGGTAAACTACCTACTCGGGCAACATTCTCTAGACCCATAGGTCTGCTGCCCATAGTATCTTAACTATTCGAAAAACTACTCTCCATAAGGTTATAAAATGACACCGACATAAACGAAATCATACCAGACCACCAGTTTGGATTCAGAGAAAGGTATTCTATCGTACAGTAGTCACACCGGATAGTTAACACATTTTCAAAAAGCTTAGAAGAACGCAAACACTGGGAATCTTTATAGACGTAGCACAAGCGTTTGGTCGCGTCTGGACTATTACACAAAATTAAATTCCTCCTCCCCAGTCTATACTACCTTCTTCTAAAATCCTATACGTCCGACAGATACTATCAAACTAAGTACAACAATGAAATATCAGATTACTACGAAGTACATGAAGGAGTCCCCCAAGGTATTGTGCTTGGGCTTTTTTGTACCTGTATGTACCAACAGCCGATATACCCACTAGCGAAAATGCAATAATCTCCACATTCGCGGATGACACGACGACCCTAGCCACTCGCGAAGACCCACATGAAGCATCAGACAACGTACAGCAGCATTTAAACAGATTAAACAAATGGCTAAAGAATCGAGGATAACAATAAATGGAAACAAGTCGACACAAGTCACATTTAGTACTGCGCAATACATGTCCTCAAGTATATATAAACAATAACCCCATTCCCAGAAACACCGAAGTGAAATACCTAGGTCTCTATCTAGAACAATGTGTAACATGAAGAGCCCACACCTAAGCAAAGAGAAAACAACTGAACATTAAACCGAAGCAACTATACTGACTCCTCTGAAAGCGCTCTCAACTCTCACTAGAAAATAAAGTTTTACTATACAATACTACAATTAAACCAATTTGGACATATTGGTTGCAGCTGTGGGGTTGGGCAAAACCATCCAACCCAAAAATACTGCAAAGCTTCCAGTTGACGATTATACCTGACGCCTCTTGGTAAATATCAATCAGATACGACATACAGACCTATGTATTCCATATATTGCAGAAGAAATAGGTAACTTAGCAATAAACTACCACCAAAAACTACCTAATCCAACCACTCTCGGTAGAGCCGCAGGATATCAAGACTCTGCAAAAGAAAATAGCATAAGGACCTGATCCAACCAGATGTAGACGCCTGAGGTGATCCAAGAAAGCAGAGGGAAGACACCGTTACTGAACGGATTCTTCCTTCATGACCACATAATCAACTAATTTGCTTATTACTCGAAATAACTATTGAGTATTTTGTAAATTTTCAACTGATAATTAAAAAAATCTTCATTCCTCTTTTCCTCAAATTAATTCTGTGGATAACGTCTGTTGTGTAATCACTTACATAGAATTTTTAAGTTTCAGCATATTAAATAGATATTTTTACATTTCATAACTGTTACTTTGAAATAAAAGTTTCCTCAGCAAGAAGTTGTGAGTACTAGTTTTTCATAGCGTAGTTTGTAAACTTGAAATAGGACGTAGAGTTTGACAAATTAAACAAATGCTACAAATGCTATACGTGAAAAAAATTGAACAGGAGTAGGTGCACCAGCAAACAAAGTATACTGACAATATATTCTGTCATTTATATTATTAAAAATCTATAGTGCTGTTGCTTAAAAGAAAATATGATGCGAAAGTCTTTTAGTATGTAATTTTACGTCTGATATCTATCATGAGGCAAATGAAGAAACAAATTACTTTTTAGGAAGCTGCACCACGAAACATAAATGACTCAGCATGTTCCAGGAATTAACATATTGTGAAAGTACGGGACAGGTACTATCAGCTGGTTTAACGATAAAAGATCACAAAAGCTCCAAACTACTACATGAAAAATAAAATTGGATCTGTTCAATACTCAACAAGAATAAGAATTTATTGTGTTGCACAGAATAGAAATGTGCTTCTATATCAAGCATATTTAAAAAAATCGAAATGGTTGAGTTCAACAATTTCATAAATAAACAAAGAAATGATTGCCTTTAGATACGCTGATAATCAAATACGTTACCTGTTAATCGAACTTTAATGTGCCTCGGGTGAGCCTAGAAATAATTCTGACAAATGGCTATAATAACTAACGCTGTCTGTCATTTTGTGGAGAATATAAAACGTTAAAAAGACAGAAAGTAAATTTATTTTAGCTACAAGCAAAAAGCACGAGTCGCTGTTTTAGAATAAAAGTAAACGTAAAACGTATGCAAATAAAATAAATTAAAGGGGAGAGTTCTACGTGACATAATAAATTTATAATTACTGGAACATAGGTAGTATTGCCAAATGTTAAAATATAATTGATTAAAGTTAACAGCAACTTGTATTCTTATTGGTCACTATGTGGTAAAAGGTAGGTAAGCAAAAGTTACTGGCCCAATTATTAAACGAATTAACATTTTGAAACTTCTAAAACTGAGAAACAAAATAAATTCCAAAAATAAAGTTTACTGAGAATTTAATGTTTCTCTTTAGGACGTGGATTTTATGGCCATCACAACTGATTTTTTTTTATAAATTTCAGCCATTTAGCGGAAATAACAGGATTTTTGGAGAGTGATGGTAAGGTCACTGCGAGACTACAGTTTAAGAAATAAAACCGCTCGTATCAAGATACGTCCACCCAATACGCAGGTTATAAATACTTGTCAACGCTACGAATAAATCACGACCCTAATGGCCAATATTTCTGTTCAAAGCACGAAAGAAGTGGCCATTTTGGAGTTTGACATTGTGCTTCGGATATGGATTGCCAGACTCCGATGAATAAATATACATGTGAAATCGAACTACCAAATATGTATTAGTAGTAAGAGAGGCAATTTTGTTTTATAGGAGAGCACTAGAGAAAATGTTGTAACTATAATTAAAAAAACAAAAATAATAAGTCAATAGAAAACATCAAAAATCTAAAAGAACAAAGAACATAACTTACGGCAGAGAAAATACTTTTATTCTCAAATAGCTAATGTCATCTTAAATCTATCGTGTGGTTCCTGCAGTAACAAACTACGTAATTTATTTTTAAAAAGAGTTAAAGGAGGAAGTTGAAGTCTGGATTGTCTCCATCTGTTTGGTGCTTAATTTTCTCACAAATATAATTGTATATTGTTATACAGAACATAGGTAAACACAATGGCACAATTGAAATGTTATAGTGAGCATACAATAATACAGATAAAGTAATCAGGGGACAGCCGAAGCCAGCCCGTTGTGAGGTCTATAATTACAGGGGAAAATGCCCTAACGGGTTACATGCTGTGATTAATGGATCCTATTAGAATGGCTAAAATGCAGCCAATGCAGTAAAAATCCGCTCAGACTTCCGTTATGGGGAAAGGCTCAAACTTGTGCCCGGTAGACGAACACTTGCGGAAACGCACGCACATAAAAACATTTATCACTTTCAATTGTAAATCTAAAGATGTGCAAATATTATTGTTACGAGGGGAAGGTACTAAACGTGTAAGAGTAAGATGTCAAGTAGAAGATATTCAGTAAAAAGTAATTAGAACCTAATTTAGTTGTGTAATAATACCGACGTCAAAGCAAAAACTAGTCTGTAACTGAATCGGCGAAGTTTAGAGAGCGCAGCTCCTAAATAGTCACCTGTCGACATATATACAGTATGTCCTCGGATTGAGTTTAACGAATAGGTACGATTGACCCCTGCTTGGTGTGAAACTTTTTTTAGTTTACTTTCGATTTCTTAAAGTCAAGTAGGCCTTTACAGTTGAGCAAACACTATTTTAGTTTTAGGTAAACTACCTTTTTTGTTTACAGTACGCCAAAGTGTTACCAATGAAAGTTGTTAAGAATGAAAAGTTATGGCGTTATGCAAATTTTCAGAATGATCGGGCCTATTTTGATAAAATCCAGTATTGGTCAGTTTCCTTTTGTGTCAACTTCATTTCAACTTCGGTTTGTGTCAACGTTGTGTCAGCTTGATTTTAAAGAAACAAATCTGCAATTGAAACTACAATCATACCTTGAGAGGTGTTAATGATCACAAAAACAAAAAAAATATAAGACATTTTTAATTAAATTATTAAAACAAAAAACAAGTATTAAGTTATTCTATTAACGCTCCACCTTCGTCGCTGCATAATTCAATCCTCCGTCGCAGTTCTTTAAAGATATTCCGGATTTCCTGAATTGGTAAGACGGATATAGCATCTTTTATGAGATTTTTTAATAGCTCGGCATCATTGGGTAAGTTTTCTGCATATACTACTTGTTTTAAACGTCCCCACAAATAAAAATCGGCAATAGTCAAATCTGGGCTCTTTGGGGGCCATAAAACTGGACCATTTTTGCTCAATCATACCGATTGTAAACTCAATCCGGGGACATACTGTATATTATTTACTATATTGCTAGCGGCTATGAGTTGGGAGGTCACGAAGGAAGTGAGACAGAAAACAAACTCTTCAATGTATATGTGAAGGGGTGGGGAAGTGGTCAAGTTTAAAATTCTCTTGTAAAGGCGGAGTTCCAATGCTCACGCATGCGCAAGAGACGCGCAATACTCAGAGTGAGACTATGTCGGCGCCGTAATGTTTTTCATTGGTCAGTACAAATACGTAAAAGAAAGAAACAATATTCAGTAAAAGATATTTCCGCGAGTTAGACGAGCTGTCATTATTAAGAAAATAAGATGAACACCCTTGGTGAGAAAATAAATCGATTGAAAGTAAAATATTTTAGATACTTAAAAGGTAAGCCCGTACAGTGTAATATAGATACTATCATAGTTCAGAATATACGAAAATAACTGACATTGGGAAAAAGTCGCCTTCCAAATCTTGTTGGATTTGATATAAGAAATGACTACTTCGGCTCGCGCTGAACGCCAAGAGGCGACCACCAAATGGTTTTCTTCGCACTTCAATCCCGCACCGTGTTCGAAGAGGAAAGGCTGCTCGTTGACGAGGCGTGCGTGGACGAGGCTGTTCTTTATTTCGATGTGTTGGGTATTTTGGCTAACGAAATTAAGTGGCAGGCTAGCAAAGGACCCAGATGTGTGATTGGAGGAGCGAAATTTAGAGCCATGGTAGCATAATCGGAAGTGCTTAATTTAATGTAAGGAGTATGTCGCTAAAAAGCGCATTCTCTCGACATTCGCCAATAACCAATTGGATATTAAGATTTGTTTCTCACACTACCCTCAAATATGACCCCTTGTGAATTTTCAACCCCACGGAGCGATCAAATTCGTGGATCAAAGTTCACTTCCAAATTTCCGTATCTTTGCGTTCTCGGCGATCATTTCGTGGGTCGGTCGGTCAGGTTTGGAGAAAACCCTCTCACTACACCAAACAAATCTTCAGGGGGGTGGAGCTTCTGAACTTCACTCTTTCAAAGCTGCAAATTTTCTTCGCCTCTATGTCGGTATTGTTGACACTGCATTAGGTTATATTTCTTATATTGTCAGGAGGGCTTCTACAGAAATTGTAGGTCTTGCACGTTTATTAGCGTGTTAGCTCGAGCTTTTATATTTAGAATTAAACCTGATATTATTTTTATGCGCGTTTAATTCGAGTGTTCGCCTCACGTAAACCAGTTGTTAGCTTTTCTCCATCAGGAGGGTAGTGATTTTTTTTTAGTTTGGTACTCAGCCAACAGCCGTTAGGCCCATTATAGGCGTCGCTGTACATTTTATGGAAACTTCCAACCCCACTAACGACTGTCATGGTGTTATTATGACATCCGGGACCAACTATTTCCGTGACAGCCGTATCACGAAGCGCCGAGAGATGCAGCCATGGAACTCCCATCCTAGTTCTGACCAGAAAGGGCGTTGCTTAATTCTACAGATCCAACTTGGACGCTTCTTCAAGCTACACCACCGGGACCCAATATTGTTGTTAATATACAGGATTGTCACTAGCCTAATAGGTTTTATAAATTAAAGTTTCTAACCGTGACGTCACCGTTAGGGTAATTTTGTCAGATAAGAGTATATGAGAGAATATTTACCCCTGTAGTCTTCTTTGTTTAATATACATTTGTACCATGTGTTTGCTTATACCTTGTACAACTGCATACATGTGGCTTGATGAGCGAATTAAGCTACTGCGAGGCCGTTACCTTCTAGGTTAGCGACGCCAGGCATGTTATGGGCAAGAGTTTATAATCCAGTGGCGCTCGGAGAACTATTATTACCTACTTGCTAGGCCGTTTCCAAATTGAGTAAGACAGAAACACCTACTCTTTTAGAATAGGTCCACGCCTGTGTTTCACTGTAGCTAGCTGTGTGTACTTTTGGCTTGGTTACTGGTCGTAAATTAGTTTGTGAGTGTAAAAAATGTGTAAAAATTATAACTTGTAGTATTTTTCTTTAAAAGAAGTAAGTAGTTACGAGACATTAAAATGAAATGCGGGTGTCCAAATCTTAATAGGGTATGCAAATGAGAGTTCCGGATTTTTTTTTAATATCAATGTTTCTGAAAATCATACTTTTTTTCTAGATTAATTTGCTAGCGAAGTTATATACATTAAGTTCTTAATTAACACCAATAAAACCTTAAACTATGAAAATATGTCTTATTTGGTTTTTGAAGTAGCACTATAGTATTAATAAATATATGAGACATTTTGTATCATTTATTTAAATGAAGAGCGAGATAGAGTATCGATATTTTTATTTTTGACGATATTATTGTTCAAGCTTGCAGCATATGATTATTTTAGTTGCTTTAGTAAGTTTCTCTATTAAATTACGCGTCCATTCACAATTTTTGTAGTAAGTTCAGTATATTTTATAAATCTCTGTTAATCTTGCATAGAATTGCCGCAAAGCAGTGGCTGAAGAATGAAAGGTTGGTAAACAATATTCATACAAACAAAGAAGTATAAGTAACTACAACTTCGATGAATCGTTTTAAAATTGAGGAATTCTTTAAAATATTATCTTCAGATTAACTATGTTAAAATAGTTAATGGTATTAGCTGAATGCATCATATATATTTTTTTTACATTTGAAACATAATGGAAGTAAGTCGAAGTAAATGGTCTACTAGGATTTATTAAAATATACAAAGTAGGCCACATTACTTGCAGCCTCTCATTATTTGGAACTGCAAGCCCAACGTGCACATTTCATGGCAATGAAAATACCCAATATTTATCTAAGCGACATATAAATTACCATTGTTGTGCGTTTATGACATTAAACCAGTTTAAAATTAATTCTGATAGCTGTCGAGTATAAAGTGTATTTTAGTGTATGGCAAATGCCTTAGAAAGACAAATAGAGCACCATCTGAAAACACCTTCCGTAAGTTTCATTAAGTGAACATGAAAGATTTAGTAATAACTTTAATAATTAATATCTCGATTGGGAAAATATTAAGTATCTGTGCTGGCATGATATGTGTATATTGGGTTGCAGTCTCAACAAGTAAGGGGCAAGAAGTAAGCAAGCGCTCACTGTAGTTTTAGTCTAAACCCAAAATAAATGAAAATACCTAAAAGATAAATTAGAGGCTGTTACTAAGCGCGTTTTGAATTTTATATTCTTTAATATGATTCGGAGCAAACAAACGAAGAGACTTATAAGGCCGAGATGATAGCATTCGCCACTTCCAGGGTGAATATGCATGTCAGTTTAAGTAACTTACCAACAACGTTAAGTTTGAATGCTTGGCTAATCTTCGGTTCAGTGCTGACTTGACACTCGTAAACGCCAGAATCTCGGGTTTGAGGCGACGTCACTTTCAGCGTCCATTCATCAGATCCATCTGTGTGAAGCGACTGGAATCTCTGATCGTTGGTGTATGTAAGAATTCCCACCGTCAAGATATGAAGGTCTCGCTTGCGGATCCAAGACACCTGAAAAACGTATATTAAACTTGGCAGTTAAAGATGGGATCGAATAATGTTTTATTCTCAAAGAGCTGCGCATTAGGTATAATGTCATTTCCAATATTACAGAAGGCTCCGTCTTTGTTCGTATTTCACGATTCGGGCTTATCGGATTTGCGTTTTCAAAGACCTTTTATATCATGGAATGATTAGTTGAGCATAAATCAATAGTCTAGTTTGAGAACCACATCAGAAAGCTAATATTCTTTATTTATGGATGACATCGTGCAGTGTATCCTATATTCCGAGTATTAACTCTAAATCTTATTTTTCTTGGCCTTCGGGGATATTCTATAACGCTCGCGAGCAATCGAATATGTGATACAGCTGCGATGAGGTAAGATTTCAAACTGTAATTCAATTATATTTCTGTCGATGCAGCATGCAATTTTTGAATATATGCTATCAAATCACAAGGTTGCAATTTCAATGAGAAATATTTGAAAATGTAACTCTTTTATAAATTGTAGTTCTGGGCGCGCATTCGTACCGATTACACCAAATAATGAGTCGAGTTTTTACTATTTGTCGAATAACAGAACATTTCATTCTATTCTAATCGTAAAGTAAATACTTAGGAAATATGCATTGTCAACTTACACTTTTAGTGTTATCTAGTTGTTTAAATGAATGTAGAACAGTATACATTTACTTAAATTTGAAATTTTAATCTGCTTTGAAGATTATGATAACTACTGCAAAATTCACCAAGTCTAGTGTAAATTACCAGCAGGATTATTAAAAAATCGCATTTTACGAAAAGCTGCGCCAAAACAATGGTGTATGGCAGACACGATATTAAACGGACTCACGATTTGATTAAATTTAGTGTAACTATTAGTTACGGTAATAACGACTAATTGCAATCAAATTCTGAACTAATAAGGTAGAGCACGCTCTTCAAACTTGCATTTAGAAAATTATCTATAGTATAGCAATATTTGCAAAGAAGCGAGCGTATTGCACATTGCATCTATATGAGCTTTCTTTTTTACAAAACTTGGCATTTAAATAAGTGAGAGTAGAGTTAACGGTCAATTTCTGTTAAAACGTTAATTGAAAATATATTTTTAAAACTAAGTAATAATTCGCAATTGATATAGGGTATATTGCAGCATTTACTTTCAATTAGTGTTAGATATAGAAAACTAGGTTTGTTTACATATTGAAATAAACTATGTACTTTCTATGCGATAACGTATTATTAATTTATAGACAGGGGTGTCCGAAAATTCAAGATCTGCTTTCTGAGACTATTTCGCGAAGAACAGTTTATTCGAACCGTAGGCCTAAATGTTTACCTTCCGAAATACTGGATGCTCTAGTTTTTAAGTTACGGCGTTTAGGTAATCAAAAAGGCATTAAAAAGTGTAAAACGGCTTCATAGAAACAAAATCTTTGTAATTTTATTGCTTCTCGTGCTTCATTCTCTAACTCAACGGTATGCAAACTCAACTCAAGCATCTAGTGACCCCAGTATGTAGTTTCGGATGCCTATGATTTCTCTGTATTTGTTGAAAGTTTAAAGGTAGGTCGTAGCCCAAGGAAGTGTAGCGGTCCGAACAGTACCAAGTAGCAAGTGAGGTCGTCACACCACTGCGATTGTGCGCACATCGCCTGGGCGGAGTCGAGAGTTCCCCCGCGTCATTGGTATAAAAGAACAATCTGCCAGACCAAATATTCAGTCTCAGCCAGTGTTTCTTATAGCCTGGTCGAAACTCTGCAGTCACAGCCGGTGTTGCTAATGGCCGGGCTAGACTAAGCAATCTTAGTCAGTGTTGCTCGTAGCCTGACTAGATCATGCAACCACAGTCAGCGTTGCTAATAGCCTGACTAGATCATGTAACTACACCCAGTGTTGCCAATAGCCCAGCTAAACTAAGTGATCCCGCGGCCTTGTGTTACTATAGCCGAGGCACACCAGGTCAACTCCAGCAGACATTCCGTCAAAAGCTCACTGATGCTCAAGAGGGCAGACACCGCAAGAACGCCTTGAGGGACTTCTTCAGGCGTCCATGTATTGCGCCACCGGTGTCACCGCTACCGCCTTCGCCCCCGAGACCAAAGACACCTGGGCTTGTCATATAAACGAAAAGGCCGACTTCAGGGGAAGCTCTACAACGCTGTTGACCCATCCCGGATACATCCAGCAGACCCGCGGAGGTTTGCTGTGCGCCGCTCGCAGGCAGAGGTCGCGCTATTGTAATTTATTAATGTTGTGTGATCATGTAAATATATAGCATAAGTGTGTAAATAAACCATATATTTCTATAAACTCTTTCGATGATACACACATCAGCTACAGAAGTATTGTAACCGTGAAATCAAAAACCCTCGGAGATGCCGTTCGTTTTCGAATCTCGTCACTCATGTAACTGTCATGTACTTATGATTGACCGCCAGGCTTTTTCGTCTCCAAATTTCTTCGTGACCTTTGGTAGCGTTAAGTTATAACTTTTTTATATTAGAATAGTCAGATCAGCACACTAGGTGTTATACATAACTTATTTCAAACAGTATACATTGACATTTACATTTACATTCGCATGAATGTTTATGGTTCGCAATGAATAGCAATCGGCATCTGGGTAAGTGTGGAGCTTTTCGAAAAACTGTGTGGTGATGGAACGGAAGAAATCTTCAATGTACGACATTCCTAGTTCTTTATGTGTATGTCTGTTTCTGATAAATCATGGGGAGTTAATAGCGACTCTGAGTACTTTACTTTTGGAAGCTTTGTATTTTAGTCAAGTTTGTTTTTGAAGTTGAGCCCCAAATTTGACAACCATATGTAATCATTGGTCGTAAGATAGATTTGTACAGCAATACTGATGTTTAATGTCGTAGTTGGGAGCTTGTGTTTATCAAGGGACAAAGATTAACTAATTTCACGTGTGCCTTATTTAATTTCTTATTGATATGGAAATTCTATTTAAGTTTTCGGTCGAGGTAAGCATTTCCGTTCTATGACAGCGTTATTAATTTGTATGTTTGTAGGGTTAGTGGGTTTTCTTATCGTAAAGATTTTAGTTTTACACTTGATTAGGTTCAATTAGATATTCCACTTATCACACCAGCTGGACACGATGTTCAAGTTTTCCTGAAGAGTATAGACAGCCTGATTTACGCATCAATCTTGGACTACTAGTGCCGTGTCGTTCGCAACCATTGCAAGTACGATATTGGGTGGGGAAGGTATGTCGTTCACGTGTAGGTTAAACAATATTGGACCTATGATGGAGCTTTGAGGGCTTCTACGTCGTGGTTTTGTGAGTAGTACGTGTTCAACAAAAACGATTTTACGAGTCTTAAGATATAGTCGGATAATTTGGTTTGCACTAATTTGAAGAGGAGGCCCTTTATCTACATCTTATCGAACGCTTGTGTAAAATCCAAAAAAGCTACTAAGCTGTGCTGTTTGTTTTCATAGTCCCTCTTAATGGTTTCTACCAGACGTAATAGTTGCTGGTGGGTTGATTGGTTCTTCCTAAAACCAAATTGGAATAGAGGAATGCATCTAATTTAGGCCAGGAACTTGGAAAATTTTTTTTTCCAGTAATTTGGAGAGTGTACAGTGCAAGATCACTAGTCTATAGCTGACGAGGTATTTTGGGTTTTTACCCGGCATGTGAAAAGGTAATATTATTGCATGTGTCCAAGTTAGAGGGAAGTAGTCCATTCCCATGCAGGTATTAAAAGTATAAGGTTAGACCGCCATAGTTTTAAAGGGCAGGTTTATATTACTACATTAGGAATAGTATGATTGCCGGGAGATTTTTTCAAGCTTAGCCGTTGTATGAGCCTGGAAAGTACCTTAGAATTTGTTGGATCGAAAAGGTCTGATTACTTTCGGAATGTTGAATACAGATAATCGTCTATATGTCTATATGCATGAATCTGGTTACTAGCGTCTAATCTCGTTGCAAAAGCTGTGGACAGGTGTTCGGCAAACTAGTTACATTTTTCTTGGTCACTATAACAGTAGATATCATTTATTTTCAAGGGTACATCTATAGGAGGTTGCCGTAGTATACGCTTAATGGTTGACCACATTGTGGGGTCTTTTGGTTCAAGTTCGGCTATGCAACTTCTGTAAAAGTGGAGTCGGAAGTTGTCTAGTTCCCATTTAACCTGATGAGTGAATTGATTAAGGTGCCTTATTGAAGCACCTGGAAAGTTCTCTACAACGGCAGCTGCAGGCGTAATGGAACAGCAGAGGGTGCAAAGAATCGCTGGGATTCTGTCATACGAAGATGAAAATTGCTACGTACAATATTAGATCTATGACTACGGGAGACAGAATTGAAGAACTAGAACTGGAATTAAATAAAATTCAATTGGATGTTTTAGGTATCAGTGAGACAAGGAAGAGGCGAAGGATATACCGAACCCCAGTCAGGTCACAAATTGTTCTATAAGGGACACGATTATTCAAGTTTAAGAGGTGTGGGTATTCTGATACACAAAAAACTAGTCAACAATGTTAAAATATTAAAAGCCCTGTCTGAAAGAGTTATATATACAGTGCGCACCAAAAGTATGGAACATACCAAATAAAACTGAAATAAATGTTTTTTTTTTGTAAAAATCTCGAAACACGTCAATTTTCTTGCTTAAAAATACACATTGGAATGTCAAAATCATTTTCCGAAATTCATTTGTTTGTAAGTGATGACGTCATCAGTATGTTTTTTAAATGTCAACCCCCATTTTTTGAGTTTTTGATAGATCATTCAATTGTTTAAATGACCGTATAAAAATATTGATACCTTACATAAGAAAATTTTCGAGAAATAAATTATTTAATGTTTAATAAACGCCTTTATTGAAAACCACAATAAACAATGAATACGCAGAAGATTTTAATGTAAAAGCAACTGCAGGTATCAAAGTAAATGCTCAAAATTCCATCCATTCACTTTTTGACAATAAGCAAGTTTATCCACATATTCTCTTAAGACATTATGGATAACATCTTCAGTAATTCTTTGAATTTCCTGTCGAATACGATTTTTCAGATCTTCGATGTCTTGTGGTCTAGTAGAATATACTATTGATTTTAAATAGCCCCATAAAAAATAATCGAGGGGTGTAAGGTCAGGCGACCTAGCTGGCCACTCTAGTGGTCCTGTTCTACCGATCCACCTTGCAGGAAAGCAATTATTCAAAAAATCGAGGACAGTACGTGCATAATGTGGCGGGGCGCCATCTTGCTGATACCAAACGGTATTATTTGGCACATCTGGATCATCTTGGTTTGGGTAAAGTATTGTAAGTGCTGGAATAAGGTCATTTTGGAGAAACTCTAAATACCTTGGTCCAGTCAGATTTCCATCAAAGAAATAAGGACCTATTATTCTGGTGTCCACTATTCCAGCCCAGACGTTTACTTTTTGTGGATATTGGGTGTGTGCCTCAGACATCCAATGAGGATTTTCCTTACTCCAGTACCTGCAGTTCTGGCGGTTAACTGTTCCATTCAAACAGAAAGTTGCTTCATCCGTGAAAAGAATCTGGTGATGGAAACGTTCATTTGTTTGAAGAAAATTCATCATTATTTCGCAAAATTGCAAGCGTCGGTCAGGATCATCTTCATTGAGCTCGTGAACAAGCCGAATTTTAAAAAGATGATATTTTTCTTTTCTCAGTAACCTGAGTACTGAACTCTGACTGACATCATTTTCTGCTGCTACTCTTCGGGAAGCACAATTAGGATTTTCTTCGATTTGTAAAAGAATGTCGAGTTTCGTGTCTTCATTCATCACTGTAGCACGACAACTTTTTGAAATATCTGTAACATTTCCCGTCTCCCTAAATTTTCTTTGAATTTTACTAACCGTTGATCGCGTGATAGGTCGATCTGGATACTTCGCATTAAACATATCACAAACTTCTTGTTGTGTTCATGTAAGGTTTTCACACCCAAGATAAATTAAAAGTTCTTTTTTTTTAACTATATAATTTATTGCCAGATCAGCAAATTCTGTTTGTTATACATATCATAGATGATAAATATAATTAAATATACATACACATACATATACATATACATGTACCAGACGTGACATAAAGAGACTACTTAATTATCTCAGTGAAATATTGCAATGGTACTTTCAGCCATCTTCATGGTCAGTTAAAACAATGTCCTGAGGTAGTTTTCGTTTCAGTCTTGTGTGGATGTTGGTTCGAAATAGTTCATAATAAACTGCACCGCTGCACGCACTTGAGTTCATTATAAATTTTTTAGCACTTATTTTAATATATTCGTCAATGGGTAGAATGCCTAACTCGTGATGCAACTGAGAGTTGCGGAAGTACCACGGAGCGTTGACAGCAGTCCGCAACACTTTATTCTGGAAACGTTGCAGTTTTAGTAGTTTTAGTTTTTGATATGTGACACCATATAGAAGATGCATATAAGAGCAAGGGTCGTAGCAAGCTTTTATATAATAACACAGCACATTCAATTTTTAAGGCAGATTTCCTATTTATCAAAGGATAAAGTTGTCTGAGCCTGTGATAGCTTTGGGTTAGTTCTTGATTTATATGGAAATTCCAACTTAGCCGGGTGTCCAGATAGATGCCTAAATATTTGACTGCTGTGTCATTTGGTTTCCAAGGTACAATTTCATCATTAATATGTATACAGGTTGGATTGTGGAACCTACGGAGCGTGAATATCTTGGCTTGACATTTTTCGGAATTTACATGAATATTCCATTGCTGGAACCATCGAGAAAGCTGGTTTATGGCTTTTTGTAATGCTAGTACTGCATTATCTAGCGTTGCTGCCTGGGAACACTCGAAATCAAATAGATTACATACTGGCCAACAACACCCATATGACTAATTTGTGGTACTTGTTGTTGGATATTAAAGACGAAGATTCAAAGAGATATTATTGTTGCACAGCGAAATTCGGGATGATGAGGCAGGGCGTCTGGATTTAAAATTCACCATTTACGGAATCTTCTATCGGTGATTAGTTTCGTCTGCGCCATGCAGTGTTTATCGTCCAAGTTTCAGAGGAGTACGTAGCAATGGGGAGTACCAAGTTTTGCATTAGTTTCTGTTTAGTGCGTTTGCTGATTGTGTGGTCTTTCCAAATTTGTGTTAATATTCACATAGCTGACTTTGCAATTGCACTTCTAGTTTTCATCTCTCTCTCGCAATCTCCCTTGTTTGAGATGCGGGCCTCTAGGTATAATACTGCATTTTCGATTCCGATGCCATGGATCAAGTTTAATTGTGGTGGTAAAATGGATTCTATGCTTCTATGTCTACCCAATAGTCCGGACATTTCTTCCTCTGAGCAAACTAGTATCGTTGTATCGTCTGGATATGGAGGATTTCTATCTGGCTCAAAACCGAATATACTTTAGGTCAAATATATGTAGGGTGAGCACCTTAAAACAATAAAATTTCCATTTTTGTTTGAACTCAGGAATAAGTAAAAGTAATATTTCGCACATATTATGTAACTCAGGTTTTTACCGGTGACTAAAATGGGACCGAACAGATACATGGTGAACATCGAAAAAGGAAAATAAATGTTCCGTGTAAAGCCCTTTACAGATTTTTATTTATAAGTTTTATTATGTTTGGCTATGGAGTTTAATTGAAATTTTAATGAGTGAGTGACCGTGCATAAAACTTACTTCACATGAGCACAGACTCTGAATAAAAATTAATAATGTTAGCAAGTGAGAAAAGAGAGTTCAAGTTAAGTATTGAAATACGTATCTTTATATTCAAATTGCTAAAAATTCACTATTAACATTATTTCGTAGGTTCCGCTGCTCCAGCAGACTTCTTCGCGATCCTAAATGGGGTCGCAACCTTTCGTTTAAATACCACTGCTCTAACTCAACCGCAAAGTTAAATTAATTATTCAAAGAGCTAAAGCATTGGTTGGTGGTCATTTTTCAGCAGTAAGTTTAGCGTTTTTATTACATATATATATATATATATTATAGCAGTTTTTCAGTTTATATATTTATTTATAGCTTGCTTTGTGCATTTGTCACGATCCGAAAGCGTTATTTCTCATTCATGTTTGCTGTTGCAGTGCGTTCAACAATTTTCAATGTCGTCGTGTATTTTAAGCAGTTTTTAGTTTTTTACGCCCGGAATGTAGTTTAAGGGTGGAGCTTTTTTCTCTGCTTATATTGCCTTTCTGGACATTTCTACGAGTTATACTTTTACTCCCGCAACTACAAGACTCACTTTTGATTATGCTTTGCAAGCGGATTCATCCCGAAAAATCACCTATAGTGTAGTGCAGGCTTGCTCCTATTGGTTTGGTGAATTGCTGCACCCATTTGGTTACTTCAGGATTTGATAGTATTTAGTCGCCTGTAATATCAGATATGATTTGGTTATCTTTGCTTTCACGTGGATTACCGCTTAGTCGAATTTTTATGCCATTTTCTGCTCTCTTTTTCTCTTAACTCCGACATTTATATTGCTTTCGTCTTCTGATATTTCTACGAACGATCTCGCAATTTGCGGTGCTATCTGTCGAAAATCCATTGATGTTTGAATTGGCATCACGTTGCTCTTATGATCTCCTTGTGATGGGAAATTTTGCACTTAGAAAAGTCGGCCCACTTGCAATCGGGAGACCGTCCTGACAGACACCTCTGGTTTTTGCGACACTTATCGCAAACAGGTTTGTTTGTTTCAGCTTTCCGTGTACCTGACGACTTCACGTTTCGTACTACGTATAAAATGCAGGGCTTATTGAACCGCGTCCATCATAGAGGTCACTTATCAGAGATCTTAATTATTTTTTTGTAAATGTTTGTAAACCCTAAACAACCATCGCTTCTTTACTAATTTACTTTGATTGTAACCTTGTGGCTGACGAACTTCCGTCCGTTGTATACCAACTTTTTCACTTTGTATATTTCCTGGTTTTATAGTTGGAATTCTATTCGTTAACAATGGTTTTTTTAATAAAATGTTTATTTGCCAGATCAGCACAATTTTTGCATTATACATGGTATTGTTAGTATTTGTTACAAGTGACTAATGTAACTGATGAGGTATCTTGATTCTTCGGGCACCGCTGTGCGATTATTCGCCTTCGTCTGATAAGAATTGGTCTTGGGGGAGTCTTCGGTTTAGCCGGGAGTGAATGTTCCGCTTGCCGAGGTTATAGTGAGCTGCTCCATCTCATGCCTTAATGTTGTTAAGAAATTTTTGGGTGCTTGTTATTCTTCTATTGTTGGAACTCCTAGTTCGTAATGCAATTGAGTATTTCGGATAAACCATTGCGCGTCTACTGAGATTCTTAGTACTTTATTCTAGCCTTTGTAGTTTGGTTATGCTTGTTTTTGAAGTGGTACTCCAGATTGGTACTGCATAAAGTGCTAATGGTCTTATGAGGGAAATGTACATCATGATTGCGCATTTGGATTTTAGTTTTGATTTCCGATTTAATAGTGGGTATAGCTGAGCTAGTCTTGTGTAACTTTGATTCAGTTTGTGGTTGATATGCTGCTTCCATGAGAGTTTGGTGTCTAGAAGTCTCCTAGATATTTCACTGTTTCATCAGGGGTATTTCATTCAATGATTTGGTTGTTAACATGAATGTTAGGTGGGCTGCTGATTCTCCTGAGTGTGAATATTTTTTCCTGGCATTTGCTCGAGTTGATTTGGATGTTCCAGTCATTAAACCATTTGCATAATTTGTTTATAGCGGCCTGTAGTAGTTGTGCTGCTTTTGTTAGGTCGTTGCTTAGTGTAATTATGGCTGTATCATCAGCGAATGTTGCTAAAGTGGCTTCTACATTTGGCATGTCCGACGTGTAGATGTTAAATAAAAGTGGTCCTAGTATACTGCCCTGAGAGACTCCAGCTCGTATACTTTTGGTATCTGAGACTTCGGCGTTGATTTTCACTGCGAAGTTTCGGTTGTCGAGAAAAGAGAATAGTATTGCCTTTAGCTAGTTGGGTAATCTTAGTTTCAATAGTTTTCTTTTCAGCCCCTCTAGCCAGACCTTATCAAAGGCCTGGGCTACATCAAGGAAAGCGGTTGTTGCGTACTGTTTGTTTTCGTATCCAGTTTCTATTGTTTCAACTATTTTCTGAAGTTGGTGTGTGGTTGAGTAGGTCCTTCTGAAGCCGAACTGATGTGGGGGAAGTATGTTAAGTGAGGTCCCTTTTTTATTGAGGCGAGTGTAGATTACTTTTTCTAATAGCTTGGATAGAGATGTTAAAAGAGTGTTACGTGTAGAATGCGCCGCCTGTCATAATTTCGAATTTGAACGCTATTTTTAGGGCGGCCCTCATCCTTCATTTCATGCTAGATATAAGTTAGTCAATGTAAAAGTTATATAGTGTATTTATGCATGATATTAAACCATTTTAAATTATCTTTATATGAGTTGTGTTAGCTACGGTTCGTTTGCTTTATTGGAGCTATCTTTCAGGAAGTATTGTGTGCTAGGTACAGAGTTTACAATTACTTCACAGCACCGGGGTGCAATTGTCGTACCTTCAAAAATTGTTGGCGCTTTGGACTTTTTTATATTTAATTAACTCTACCGATATTAACCTTGCTGTCATTTATCCCGCGGCCCTACTACCGATTGAGCCGGCGGCCGGCAAATTTCACTCAAGTGTACCTTTTGTGTTGTTTGATGCTGCTTGGAAAGATTGCCCAGAATCTTAGGTACATCAAAAAGGCCTAATAAGAGTTAAGGTCTGTCGTTTTCTAGCGTTTTTTGTTCTTTCTTGGTTTAGGGAATAGCAGTATTATGGCGTGTTTCCACTCTTTTGGGAAGTGGCCCATCCTCAGGCAGGCATTAAATATTGATGTTAGGTAGGCTAAGGATTTCATAGTTAAATGTGTTAAGAATGGTAAACGGGTAAATATCACGACACGTACATACGCGCGCTGTTCGCCGATTATGTGAAGAACTTGTGTTATACGTGATAAATAGTTTTATTATTTATAAATGCGTTACGTTCGGTGAGGCTTCCTCGAAGACTGTATCCACGAGTCACCTTAATCGCAGCGTTTTGGATTGCTAATAGATGGTTTTTTATTTAAGAGCGTCGTTTTTGATAAATATATTGTTTCCGTTAAGCATGTAGACTGCTCCCTGTAGTTCGAAGTCATCATGCTAAGTTGTTGAACCTGACGTGCATAGCTATTGGTTTGCTATTGATTATGACTATAAATTAGATAAGTTCATTAAGTATATGTGCATTCACCCTTTTCCTGCATTTAGTTTTGAGCTAGTCGTAATGAATATTAACAAGGCACGACGTTAATAGTGGACTCTATCTTTATTTTCTAACACATTTTACAATTAATTTGATGTTTTCCATTTCATCTAAAAACCGTTGTCTGAAACCTCGAACAAGGTTCAGCTAAACTTTTCTTCATGAAATAATTTAAGGAATTGCATTCTTAAAATGCGTATTTAAAGACCACTCTGTATAAAGTATATACGAAATAAGCAATATTAGTAATACTTTAAACGTTTACTTTTTAATAAAAGGTTTGTTGTATTATTTTTCGTATCCTTTCTGTTGTGCTACAGGATAATCTCTCAAACTTCTTAAACAGCATGAATACCATAGAGTGTCTTCAATGCACTTCAGAAATTCGTTGTTGTTTAGCGCTGCTATCTTTGCTTCAGCTGTCTTGTCCTTTTTCTCTGCCATATTCTTCCCTTCCGTTCGCGCTTTCATTATTTGCTTTGGCAATGTTTCTTTTCACTTTGTTAAGTTAATTTAAATTTCTAACGCCACTGGTCGTGGCCCATCCAGTTTTAAGCCTTTTTGGACAAAGCCGCGCCCCTACCCGTTCGTTTTTACGAAATCGGACGCGCAATATTAACTTACACAGGGAGACATTTACTCAGGCAGCCGAGGCCTGCATGTTCGTTGTAATTATTTTTTTGCTGTTTAGAATTGTTTGAAATTTGCGTAGAGCATGAGGTAAAATCAGATGTGTAATTCGCCGATACTTGCTTAATTTAACCAGAAATTTTGGAGGCAGTCTTTGAGAATTTCGAATATTATATACATTTTCAATTTAATAAATTTAGTTATTTTGTGCTTATTTCTTTATTATTTTTTTAAAGTTTATGGCGGTATAAACATCTAATTTACTAGAGGCGGGGTGCTTAAGTATTTTGTGTTATTTGTGATGTAATGATGAAGATGAAAGTAGTAATTAATGTGTGAAGGTTTTTTCAACTACTTGATTTTCAATTGTCCAATTCCAAAAAAATGGGCTTTCATTTACAAATATGCTGTCATAGCTAAACTATGTGACGCTATACGACCAAATTGTGGTCCACGCGTTGATAATACACTCTTGTCAAAAACTCTCTTCTACAGTTAGTATCTAAGGCTACTCCGTCCACGTTTATTACCTTCCATTCATTCCATATACGTAACTCAAAAATGAAAACAGATTAATTTTTTGTTCATTGTTTATTGCAACTATATAATAATATAAACATAAAATCAGTTTACATTCGTGGTAAAATATTTTCGCAGCAGAATTTTCTTTAAGAGGCATAACTTTTAAATAACTAATTCAATTTGCTGTAGATTTTAATGTTCAAAGTCATTAATAAATTTGATGTTTATTCTGTACAAATGAAATAACATACAAAAATGTTGTAGATTTTTTAATTAGTTGGATGCTCATCATTTGGGCAAATGTAAGTAGCTAGGTTTAAGTAAATCGAATAATTGAAGTAACTCGTGCAAGTAGTTCCTTCCGCAGTCTGAACGTACAGACCACTGTGAAGGTTTTACAAAATTGCTCATTAGTTAAGTCGGCACCATTTCTTAACCAAAACAAAGCGTTCATCATTAATCATAATTTTTAACACCATATTCAAGTCTTATATCAGGTCACGGCATATCAAACGAAAAAATTATATAACAAACCTGTAACGAGAGTTCGCAGATGGTGAAGGAACCATTTATGACTTAGAAAGCCCGACAGCTCTTGTTTTTCTTTGATAAATGAAAAGTACAACGATTAAATATGACGGCATAATTAAACCACTTTCTGATCCCCGTTCGGGAAATTTTGAATTCTAAAGCCTTTTAAAGGTTATTACTGATTGGAAATTGCGCATCGTCTCGATTAAGAAAACTTTAATAAAAGTTGTAGAAGCATTAATTGAAGAAGGACGGGCGACTTTACGTTTTAAACGGGCGCCGTTAGGAAGCTTTATCGGCTGCAATTTAATTTAAACCGGGGAAATAGATTTGGCGCTAATTGAAATTTTAAAAATCTAGTAACACGTTCAGGTTAAAAATTCTTAAAAAATTTAATGGAGAATAGAAATATTATCGTTTCAATACAGCACTGTATTCCTTGAGCTAACTGAAATTATGTATTTGTGCCATACCAGATAAAGAGTAATATATGCAATTTCATCGGCTGTACAGAGAGATTCAATATTTCATGGACAATAAAAATAAATACTATCACTTTATGTAACCATACAGGTTGCTAAAGTAGTGGAGTGTAACTTAATGGTACACTAGATCTAGAGCGGAGCACCTGGGTTCGATACCCAATGGCTATAGCAACAATACAGCTTCCTAATCCGGCCTTGGTAACCGCAGAGGCCTTAATACCTAAACCTCCTGAAAGGGAAGAGGCTGATGCCGAGCAGTAAGGGCAACGTCAACGACTTTGCCACTTCTGCTCGTTTGGAATTCCCAAGAATAGTGATAATAGTGAGAATATACAATTAGTTCATTAAATATTTTTAAAGTTTAAATATTATTGCATTCAATTTAACTTTTTGCAATGGTTTAAAAACAATTGTGATTGCACTTTCTTCCTAATTTAATATAAAATACTTGAGTTGTAGCTACTAATTTGCTCATATTCGACATTGATTTCTTCTAAATCGGCTCAATTTATCAACATTAACCTCTTTTGTGCACAAAAGATCTTAACTTTTTATTCCTGTTCTTTTAGTTATTTAATGAATTATGTGCTGGAAAAAAACTAATATCAAATTTAATGCGTTGGAATCGAAATTCTTCAAAATTTAAAATAACTAAATGCTATTAGATGCATTCGTCCATAGTTCTTCTAACAAGCACCTATGGATACATGCTTACATAAAGGTTTTGCATTAAAGTTTGTCGATGGAACTCTAATTTACCCTGTATCATACCTGGTGGATAACAAAAACGGCCTCTGTTTGAGACCCGATAGCTCATGTCATAGTAGAGATACAGATTTGAGATTTTCAGAGCTAGTAAAGGAAGAATGAAAAATTATGTACGCAAAATTTAAATAATTTACTTCAAAAAATAACACCATAACGTTCTAAAAATTACATTGAAAAAATGCTTTTACAAGCATACTTATACAGGGTGTCGCGTAATGGCCACTAAAGCTTCAGGTAGCGATATTCCTTGTACAATTCTGAGTCGAAAATCTTAATACGAAAATGTTGGATTGGTCTTCAAGACCCTGACGAGCGGTAGATAAAAACAGTTCTTTTTTCAGGTAAAATACCCCTCCTGTTTAAAATACGACAAAATGTCATCAGGAAGAGTTTTTCAAAATGTAAAATTAGGGCCCTATACAAAATTTCGACGTTCTTTTATGAAACCGTGTGCATTAGATGTACTTTTGTTATAACATAGTTTCATAAAGTAAGCCGATATTTCTGAAATCTTGCATGAGACCATAATTTTACATTTTGAACAACTCTTCCTGATAACATTTTGTCGTATTTAAAACAGAAGGGGTACTGTACCTGAAAAAGCAATTATTTCCATCTACCGCTCGTGAGGGCCCATGAAGACCAATCCAACATTTTCGATTCAGAATTCTACAACGAATATCGCTACCTGAAGCTTTAGTGGCTATTACGGGACACCCTGTATAACTAGTTAAAATCTAGGTATAGAAACTACTTCAATTTATTTAAAAATATGCAGTATTGGCTCTCCATTTTACATATGCACTGCTCTTAACCTTTTCCTTAATTGCAAAATTGATTTTTTAATTAAATATGAATATATTTCGCCCCAAGATCAGTCTGTCTTTGTCGGCAATTCGTCCGCTGTTTCAAATGGCGTTCTACGCTGGAAATAAACCAGTTCTTAAAGTGCGTCCCAAATACAGTAATCCAATGGATTTATATCAGGTGAATTTGGTGGCCATCCATCAGCTACTAGATTTAGTGAGTTCAGAACCAAACATAGGGTTCCGTGCAAAAAGCATTTTCGAAAACCAATCGTTTTAAGTTTCCTCTGCTGATATTTTTCAACAAACCTGTGTGAGACTTGGCATCCATAATTTACAATGTTTCTTCGACAATGATCCCGAGATTCACTTCATTAGCTGATTTATCAGGAGAGTTGTAGGGTGCCCAACTTGGAGACGTTTTTTTATCCACCCGGTATAATACATCAAAGCAATTAGCAAAGAATGGCAAAGAATTATATAATATACCCCTCGTCTAATTTTGCACAAGGATTTTCTATTACAAAAGTCTTACTCCGATGGTGAGGTATACAGGGTGATCTACAAGGTCGGGTACAAACTTCAACAGATACTTTTGCTGATGATATTTTAAGTAATAAATTGTATTTCAACGTTCGTTGTTAAACACTTCCTTAAGATAATATAGCTACTTGAAGTTTACACTGGCAAAGACCTTGATCTTCAAGACATTACGTGAACATAGGTATTTGTAATGGTTAAATTATGGCTTTTCTAGTTCTATCACTAAGTAATGCACATGAGTGTACGCAACCAGGCAACATCTACGAAATGGGTGACCGCAAGGTCAAAACAATTATCGTTACTGGAAAAACACTACGTAGCATGGTGGAATGTACGAGAATATACACACATAGACATCGCCCGAACGAATATACAGTGGTGAGCAAAAGTAAGGAAGCATCTATATATCTCCTTTCTTCGTGAAGAGGTTTCTATGAAATTTAGTATGTACATAGTATCCGTTATTTGAAATAAAATGGAAGTATCCCTATTGTAATATGACTTCTGGTTTAACTGGAGGTTGTACATAACTTAACACTTTTAAATAGAACACCCTGTATATTTTGTTTGGACTTGAATAGAGTTATTTGATTGCAAATTGAAAAATATCTAATTTTGTACATTTATTGAGTCCATAAGTACATGGATCCATATCGATAAATTATTGCCGACGCAACAGCTTTGTAACACAAAAACAAAATCATTATAAAGAATAATTTTATCTGTCAAATATTGCAATTTAAGGTTTGTCCAATTAGTTTAGTTTCAAAATCGCTCTGACTCATTAATTTCCTTGTTATTCTCACGATTTACGTTTTCAATGCAAATAACTTCTGGTTTTAATAAATATCTTGATATGTATACTAAATTTCATAGGAATCCTTTCAAAATTATAGGAGACATATATATGTTTCCATAAGTGTACCCACCACTGTATAAGAACCAACTAGATTATATTCTCGTAAGGAGAAGATGGAGAACATCGATTTCATATGTCAAAACAAGACCTACTGGGGATTGTGGTTCTGACCATAAACTTCCTAAAGCATCATTTGAAATAAAACTACATGTTGTTGGAAAACCTACCACCAGATCAAGGGAAATTCCTGAGGATCCAGAAAGTAGCACAGGAGACCGGGAACAACACAAAAGCATGGATATTCAACGCCGTAAAACCGAGAAGTATAAAGAAAACATTAGACAAGCAAAAACACTGCCTCATACATAAAGCCTGAAGGCTGGTAGAAGAAATGGGGACACTGAGAAATAACATCGACACAGACATATCAACCAAATTTGCTGTGAAATTTAAGAATACGCTAATGGACAAGAATCTCGAGAACTATTTACGAAGGTAAAAGTGACAGCATAGCTACAGTATGGAAAAACTTCTACGAGAATCTTTTTATGGCGGTGAACTAGAAGAACTTATTGTAGATGAAAATTTTTGAGAAAGAACTCAGAATACTTAGAACCAAAATTGAAGCAGCGATAAAGAAATTAAAAACTGGAAATTCAGGGGGAAAAGTTAAGGTACTGGCTGGATTGGACGAAAGTGAACAGGGTTCATACATAACGTATGTGAGGAGATATGGAATGCTCAGAAATGGTCAACCGATTGGTGTAAATCCATCTTTGTCGTTAATATGCGATATTAGCCATTTCGTATGTCAGAGATTTCCGAAGACCAAGCCAGACTTTCACTTGGAAAAAGAACAAGGCAGCAAACCCCAAACATTCGCGAAATTATAGAGAAATAACCCGAATTCAATCTCAAAACTTTTTTAAGGTATTCGACCTTGTGAAGTGGGAAACAACGTGTAATGTGTTGAATAAAATGGGTGTTACATATCGGGGCAGTTCGGAATAATGCAATCGTTAAATAAACATGCATGTTTTGGTTTTAGTAAAACTGTTAATTTAATAGTTCGGATGTTAAAAAAACATCAGACTGAGTTGATCTTTTACACAGATGTCAGAAAAATCGTCGTGTGGACACGCTTCGCTGGACAGCACGAAATATGTACCTAAATGTGTATGGCAACTTTTGCACAGGCAATGTAACACAAAATTGTGCACCGAGCTGTATCAAAACAACACAGCCAAAGTATCAGTCTGCAAGGTTTAGTCCTGAAGATTCAAAACAAACGAATCGGTGCCTCAAGGATGCATATTGTTAACTATTTTATTTAATGTATATAGTGAACATACCATGCCCAAAATACTTGAATAGGAGGATGGAACATTAGTATCCTGAGGTAGGCTGATGATACCCTGATTACTGCTGCCCCAAAAAACGAACTGGAGCTCATAATGAACAAACTCATTTCATAAATGAACAATACGGTTTGGAACTAAAGAAGGACAAAAAGAAGGTGATGGCAATCAACAAAGTCAGAAATCAGTCCGAATATGGAATAGTAAGCCAGGCTTAAGAGTAACAAGCGAAGGAGGTTGCGAAAATAAGACACATTGGCGTCTTACTTTGGCCAGATCCGTTACGTCAAACAAACAAAATTATAGAAAGACACAGACATAACAGACCAAGTTACATCTTGTGAACACGAAATCGAAATACATTTCAAAAAAAGGATAGCATAAGAGGTTGATAGCGGAAGGTTGAAAATCTAGAGGTCGATTCCCTTTGAGCTGGACCGATCAGATAAAAACGTTTACAAAATGGATTTTGATGGTTTATTATATACCAAGGCGCATTTACAATGATACTTAAAATTTTGTTTTGAAATATCTGCATTTTATTTAGTAGCACTTGTTAGGCAGATCCTCAAACCATGTAATATAAGTTAATATCGGTCGAAGAATTAATTTATAGATGAGTGTTTCACGCAGTGGTAGTCTGGTATGGGCTTCTCTAATTTTTCTTATTTAGATGTTGTGACTAGGTTAATCTTTGTATATAACAGTTATATATGACAGGTTCCGCAGATGATTTGCATTCCAGATTATTCTTCTGGTGTTTCTTGTCCGTCTTAGTGTGAAAATCTTTGCTTCGCATTTGCGAGGGTTTAAATAAATGCGCCATTTCTTAAACCAATTGGAGACTTTGTTTACACTAATCTGAGGTTCCTCTATTGCTGCTTTGATGGTTTGATTTGAGACAATAATAATGTGTCTGTGGTTCCCAGATGTCATGTACAAATATATTTAAAAAAATAGGGCCCAGAATTGAACCTTGTGGTACGCCAGCGTTTCTATTTCTTATTTTAGATAATGATGCATTCATTTATACTAATCGCAAAAGTTCTATTGGTGATGTGATATAAATTTGGAACGTTTATATTCAGTATGATAATTTGTCAATTCACACCTTATCGAAAGCCTGGGCAATTTCAATTTAGACTGCAGTGTATAGGTTTCATTTTCAACTCTTTTCGATGTACTCTGTTATTTTAGAGAGCTAGTTGTTTGTGGAGTGCTTAGTTCTGAATCCGTATTGAAAGTTTGGTTTGATACTGTTTTGTGTAAAAATTGTGATATACTTATTGGTCTATAACTTGATGGGTTGCTTGCAACTTTGTTAGGTTTCTGAAACATGAGTACATGTGCGTGCTTCCAAGTTTTAGGAAAATACCCTATTCGCATACATGCATCGAATATGGAGTTAATGTACACTATGGCCTTTTTTATTTTTATTCCCACATTTGGTATTATATGTCTCGGTGATTCCTTGGAAGGAAGTTTGACTATGTATCTGCTTACTTCTCTGGGCGTAATAAATTTTATTGTATCGGTTAGAAGAAGAGTATGGTTTTGAAGATATTCCTTTACCTGATGTGCATGTTCTTCATTAGCCTCTTCGATTTCTGTAGAAAACTTTTCTTCTAAATGAGGACCAAAGGTTTCGTATTTTTCGACATTTGAGGTGTATAGGCGATTGTTAATTTCCAGTTTCGAAAGAATATGCCATTGCAATAGTCTTCTAGTTGCTTGCCACATGGTTTGGTCGTGAGGTTGCAGATCTTGTATGTACTTTTTGTGCCAATTATAACGGAGGTTCTCTAATTTCTTATTAGCTTCCCTTATTAAAGCATTTATTTTTAGACATATGGTTTCGTATTCTCTGCCACAGTCTTATAACCTGATGTTTGTTTCTGATTAGAGTTAAGATTCGCAGTGGTTGCCGGAAGAATAGAGCTAGCTTAATGTTATTGTATTGATTGCATCATCTATAGTTTTCGGAGAATCGCGATTAGTAGGACAGGTAAGTAATAGTAATTATTATTATAGGGAGGTGGTCGGAGCCAACTGGGTAAAACAATTTGATACGTAGGAAAAATTAGATGTTTGTGAAGTACTACATCTACAACGTCAGGTATCGCTTCTGAAAGGTATGTAAGTCGGATCTGTTGAAGCAGATATCTGTATGGCATGTTGAGCTAAGTATGTATGCAATTTGTCACCATCCGGGTTATTTACTTTACATCTCCAGATTATATTCTTACAGTTGAAAGCCCCTAGCGCTATCATAGGTTTATCTGAGCCAAACAGTGCAGCTATGTTTTTTTCTAATATTCTACGGTTCGGTTGTTTATATCCGCTAGCAATTACACGGGTCAACACAGTTTGGTTTTCTTATACATTAGTACGTGTAGTCTTTTGTCATGCTGATTCTAAATCTGATTTCAAATTTGCTCCATCACGTTATAATTCTGAGAAATGTTCTTAAATAGTTTTTTTTTTCAAAAAACGCATTAAATTTTACACAATTTCAAAGTTACTTTTAGATAATAAAGATAGTACAAGAAATATTCTGCCGAACATTGAGTGGACATGTCTGAATATGTTCTTGCATGTTTCCTACGTCATAGCACTTCTGGCTATGTGGGTATATAAAGAGCTACACCGGCTATTTCGATTCAATGTAAATCAGTTTGTGATAGCTGAACGTCTTTTTATTTCATACTGTCCCGTACGTGTATAAATAATCCAAACAGATTATGTCATGTATGTGGAGAATTCACTATCCACCAGCATAAGCGGAATATTACACCTTTAATAGAAAACTTATATTTTCACTATTTTGGCTTAACTATTAAACATCCAGACAAGCCATGGGCTCCCAGCATTTTCTGCGCACGTTGTGCTGTTACTATGCCATTTGCAAGACCTATGATTTGGCATGAACAAACAGACCATTGCTACTTTTGCTGCATGAAAACTTTCGGGTTTTCCAACAAAAACAAGCGAACTATTAGTTATGCTAGTCTGCCGTCTGCTACTCGTCCAGTACCTCATTCGGAAGTCTTGTCAGTACCAAGACCCATAGGTGTTTCGAGTGAAGAATATGCTGTTACCGAATCAGAAGAACCAAGTATCGAGTCGGTATTATTATCGACTAGCGATGATGAATATTTGCCATCTCAAGAGGACGGACCACATCTAATAAATCAGTTAGAACTAAATGATCTTATTTGAGATCTGAATTTGTAAAAAACTAAAGCAGAAATACTAGGATCTACAATCCAAGGATGGAAAGTGTTAGCTCCAGGCACACATACTTTTGTGTATCGTAATCGTAAGAACAAACTATCACAGTATTTTTCAACCGACGAGGGTTTTTCATACTGCAATAATGTGGACGAATTGAAGCTGGCATTAGGTCACCAACACCATCCAGAAGAATGGCGTCTTTTTATCGATGCTTCGAAATTGAGTTTGAAAGCTGTCCTTCACATAGGAAACATTTACCCATCCATCCCCGTTGGCCACGCAATTCACATGAAAGAAACGTATGAAAATATGACTGGTCTTCTTGACAGAATTAATTACAAAATGTACAAATGGCATATCAGCGCAGATCTCAAAGTTGTAGCAATTCTACTCGGTTTACAACTAGGCTATTCAAAGTACTGCTGTTTTCTTTGTGAGTGCGACAGTCGATCAAGAAATGCCCACTACATTGTTAGATTGGCCAGTCAGGGCTCTGTATATTCCTGTACAAAATAATATACTTTATCCACTCCTACTCCACAATGGCCATGAATTATGATTCATAATTCACGGTTTGCAGCCAATCATAAAATTCTATTTTCATTATTCAATAGTTTGCAAATTGCAACCAATCAGAAAATTCTATTTTCATTATTCAATAGGTTGTAGCCAATCACAAAATTCATTCTTATTATTAAATGACTTTTGAAGTTAACAGCTGTCACCAATGTCATAATTCTGAAATATGAACACTAGGCTCCTATTGCATAGGAGTAGATAAAATATCGTATTATATTCGCGATTGTTCTAGCACAACACCAGGTTGTAGTAGATCGTCATTATTCTCCGCTGGTTCCTGAGGATGTGCATCACCCCTGTTTAATGGCTAATATTGAATATGTACGAGTTGGCAAGCTGAATCCTTTTAATGTAGGTATTGGACAATACAATTTTAAACGAGCGAACTTTCTGGATCTTTATTATGAATTGCGTAATGTCCAATGGAATCTAGAGAGTGCTGATGATGTTGAACAAGCCACTGAAGCATTCTACAGCCAGTTTTATGCTATTTTGGACAGGTGCGTACCGAAAACTACTTTTAAAAAATCTATCTATCCTACATGGTTTACTACCAGTATAATAAAAAGCATAAAAAAGAAAGAAAGGTGTAGAAAATCGCTAAAGAAACGAGAGAATGTTTATTTACGTCAAACTTTCAATTATTTAAGAGCCAAAATTAAACTTGAAATAAGAACTGCTTATCGAACTTACGTATTAAATGTGGAAGATAATATTAATAGCGATTCTAAAGCATTTTGGTCATTTTTAAAATCAATAAAACAAAATACCGGTGTGGAGAACCATATGGTTTATAAAAATAACACTCTAACTACGAATGAGGAAATTGTGAATGCGTTCTCCCAACATTTTAAATCGGTATTCCTTCCGAATCCATCAAGCTATAATGTTTCGTTCTCGCACGCACTGCCTTTAATACATCACGATTGTTTCAATATGTCAAGTATAACTATTAAAGATGTTGAAGATGGATTTAAGGCCTTAGCTCCAAAGCGTTCGGTGGGACCGGATGGAATACCCGCCTATGTGTATAAAGCATGCTCAGAATTCTTCATAAAACCATTTCATCTTATATTTAATTTAATTTTGAAAACTAATCATGTTCCACAGAGCTGGAAAGTCACTAAAGTTTGTCCAGTTTTCAAGAATGGCAATAAAAATGACTGTGCTAACTACAGGCCTATAGCTCTGCTTTCAGTCCCATGTAAAATCTTTGAGAGTGTGATCTACAAGTACCTCTTGTCTTATATAAAAAGTTATGTTTCTCCTTACCAGCATGGGTTTGTTCCTGGTCGATCCACAGTCACAAACCTTTTATCCTTTACACAAACTGCTAGCGGATCAATGTATAGTGGTGGGCAGTTGGACGTCATATATACTGACTTTTCTAAAGCATTCGACAGAGTTCACCACGATACATTATTAAAAAAACTTCATTCGTATTCTATTTCTGACAAATTTTTAAAATTAATGGTATCTTATCTCTCGAATCGAAAGCAATATGTTGTCTATAATGGCAGTACATCAAATAACTATAATGCGACATCAGGAGTACCTCAAGGGTCGAATCTAGGGCCTCTTCTTTTCCTTATATTAATTAATGATTTACCGGACTGTGTAAAGTACTCTGAGTGCCAAGTTTTTGCAGACGACTTCAAAATTTACAAAGTAATTTCTTCATTTCGTGACTTTTCAAAATTGCAGGAAGACCTGAATCGTGTTGTGGATTGGTCGGAAAGGAATCACTTAAACCTCAATATTGCAAAGTGTAGTTGTATTTCATACTCTCGAAGCCCAACACCGTTGCTTTATAATTATAATGTCAAAGGTAGCAACCTGACAAGGAATGATAGTATTAAAGATTTGGGAGTAGTCTTCGATAACAAGTTGACATTTAATCAGCACGTTCACAATTCAATTAAAAAAGCTTATCAGACTCTGGGTTTCATTTTGCGCAATGCTGCAAATTTTCGTCGTATATCGTCTTTTATTTGGTTATACACTTCTTATGTTCGACCCATTTTAGAATACGGCGCAATTATATGGTCTCCGTGCTACGCAGTTCATAAGAACGAAATTGAAAAAGTGCAAAAGAAATTTCTAAGATTCATATATTATAAAAAACACGGAATTTTTCCTCTTGCGAGATCTTATGCATCTATGCTTCAAGAATTTAATTTTTGCAGTTTAGAAAAAAGGAGAGATCTTGCCTCTGCTCTGTTTACGTATAATGTTATCAACAGCAGGGTTGATGCATCCCAGATACTTCAGTGCCTGATGCTAGCAGTTCCCTGCTACAATTATAGACATAGATCTACCTTCCACATACCTATTTGTCGCACAAATTATGCATTCAATTCACCCCTCCATAGAATTTCAAGAATTGCAAATCACTGCCACAATTCGGATATATTTCATGATAATATAAAAGTTTTTAAAACACAAGCCACGCAAGTCCTGAATCGTGACGTGTAATACCTAAGCGATTAATTGTTTTTCTTTTTCATTTTTTAATTTCTTGTACAATTTGTTAAATGTGTATTCGTTTATATTTGCGCAATTTACTATGTATATTCTGTTATTTATGTTATGCTGCTTCTACTAAGAGGAGCTAAATTGTTATAATTACAATTATCTTTATTTTCATTACCTATGTATTGTATTGTAACTGTGTTCACCGTCTTAAATTGTAAATTGTATTTTCAACCCGTTATTGGGCCTGGCCTGTCGGTTGAATAAATAAATAAATAAATTAAAAAAAAAACAATTATGGCCATTATTCACTCAGATGCCTTCGGCTTGTGGCGCAAATGTCATCTTCGTGAATAATGGCTGTCATAATCGCTCATATAATAATATACTATTACAAGCCACTAGTAGACCTGATAAAATATTTCTACCGCCATTACACATAAAATTAGATTTGGTGAAAAATTTCGTTAAAGCAATGGATAAAGATGGCCCTGGATTCCAATACCTTAAACAAAAATTCCCCAATATCTCAGATGTAAAACTTAAAGAGGGTATTTTTGTAAGACCCCAAATTAAACTTCTACAACAAGATACATTATTTGAAGAAACCTTAAGTGACTTTCCCGTTGCTTGGAATGCTTTTAAAAGTGTGAGCAAAAATTTTCTAGGAAACACAAAATCTGACAATTATATACCACTTGTTAATAAACTTCTTACAAGTTACCATAAATTGGGCTGTAACATGAGCCTTAAAATACATATTTTGCACTCGCACCTGGATTTATTTCCCGCGAACCTCGGCGACGTCAGTGATGGACACGGTGAAAGGTTTCATCAAGACATTTCTGTTATTGAAAAACGTTATCAAGGCAAGTGTAACAGTGAAATGCTTGCTGATTATTGTTGGACATTGATATCAGAAAGTGCCGAAGAACAGTATAAAATAACCGTAAAAAGAAAAACATTATAAACAGGACGATAGCATACAGCTCCATGTAATGTACATAGGTACCTAGTTAATATTATTTCATTTACTTTTCAATAGTTTTATTTTCCAAAACCTGACGTGCTAGAATAAATTGGTTTTTATTTCTATTATTAGAACTATGAAAGAAACGAAAATTGTACATAGTTTCTAAAAAAAAATAAAAAAAATGAACATTTGTTGTCTAGTGTTATTATATGACTTTCACATTGAAAGTTAGCTTTACAGCAACGACTTTGTTATAGAGACAGATTGGCAAGACTGAACTGTTAGTGTGCGTTTGATGATTATGGTTACTCCCCCTGATGCATGTTATGCTTGGTGATCTCTGCGGTAGATATTGTACCTAGACATTCGAAATTTCGTGTTGGTTTTCTTTATGTCGACTCATTTTGGAAAAGTGATGGGATGAAGTTTAAAATAAATATTTAAATTTGTTCGATGTGCGGTGTGCTGAGGTCCATAAGCATTTGTAAAATTTGAGAGATAGGTGATGATTGCGAAGAATTGCTTGTTACTGTGAGTTGTTTATATAAGAATTTGGTTTAAAACTGTTCTGGCGGTCTTTGTTCGTTGTTGTTAGTTACTATTGTTCTGGGAGTTGAGTTAGTTTAGCTCGACATTTTTTAAATATTTACATTCTTTATAATTTGCGGTGTGATTTTGGCAGGAGTAACGCTTTCAAGATATTTGGTTCAAATTTTTGGACAGTGTTCATAATGGTGCAGGCCTTTACATTTTACACATATAGATTACAATCGGCAATCATTTTTAGTGTGCCCGCATCCTTGGCAGTTTATGCATTAAGGTACTTACGTACTTAGATAGTTTCTCAACCCTAAGTGGGATATTGAATACGCCTTAATAGCTTAATTCGTGTAGATGGAATTGTACTGAGATTGATGGGAAGTCGGGAGGCTGCACTAGTTATTAAAATTAATAACTAGCATTCAATTTTCGAGTGGGTACAACTTTAATTATGCAGTGTACTAGGGAGTTTAATTTATATATTTCTTTAACTATCTCACTACATTCAAGTTCTACTGCATAGAGAGGCGTGGGACGTTTTTATTTATTTAGTAAGCTTGTGACTCTTATACTGGGATTTTGTTTTGTACCAATTTCTCCTTAATATCAGATTTCCTAATTGAGGACGGCATGCCTCTTATAACAACAGACATATACCTGGTAGTATTTTAATTGTGAAGTGTGTGATAAAGTACACTTTTGCTATTATCATATAATTTTGTAAGTTTTCTATACTTTTACATGTATGTGTCCATTAAATTAGTACCTAGTATGGTAGCTCTGTATTCAGTAGAAACATTTAGCGATATTACCTTTTTGATATTGTTAGCTACTTCTTGGTAATTATTAGCTTCGTGCACAAAAATGGTAGAAATCTTCTGCTTTGTTTCAGGGGAAAGTTGGCTTCTTCGTCCATATTGGTCATTTTCGTTGTTAGGAATGTAGTAGTTGTTTTTGAGCAATAAGGTGGTATTATCAAAAGTATATTTTTTAATACCTTGATTAGATAACGGATATGTTTGCCTGTTTTTCTTTGCTGTTAATATATTGTATGTGGTTCGCAGGTCGTCGCTACCGCTGCTTCCTTGTGCATTTATAATTTTTTCCGTCATGGCGTCCCCTCCGTGGGGGGCTAAACACTTTTAAGGGCTAAGATCACTGATGTATTATTTTACTTTATTATTTAAATAATAGTTAAAATATAACCAAATTCACAAATATTATCCGGTGAGTGAATGGCCCAGTGGCCGGCCCGGGTTTGATTCCCTGCGACTATAGAAGGATTTTAAAAATCTACGCTCCCCGGCTACCACACTAACACATGTGGTGTTAACCCCTAATAAGGGACCTCGTCCTCGATTTTCGACCGGCAAAGCTTGTCACCTATTCGACTTAAGAGCAAAGAAGGCTCGTATAAACACAACTTTGTGAATTTAAATAGACCGCTGGCTTATAATGGGAGGAAGAAGACAAATATTATTGTCGGTCGTTGTAAGAACGTTATCACAACTGCGCATGCGGTGCATGTACTCGCTACCACGGTCACGGCTGAACTTGCAGTATTATTGTGGAATACAATAACTGAAATACTGTATTTATATTTTTATTAAAGTTGGCCCCCTTAAATGTTATGTGCTACTACATACAGGATTGTTTACAATTTCATTATAGGAAATGTAGCCTATTCGATTTTATAAATTAAAAAGATACCCCTTAGCAAGGGCTTTGCAAATAGCTTGCGAATATCGTAATCTCTCGAAGAGTATCGGCATCCAGGACGGTCTGGGAAACCAGGCAGGTAAAAGCTTACTAAATTCGGAAGGAACAGAAAATGGACAGCGCTGCATAAAAAGGTTTACAATGTTGGGTCACTTTCTGACTACATCGACAGTTGCGTTAGTGTTTACTATCGGTGCTTCGAAAATTTTGTAGCTGTATACGTTTGAATATTACATTAATTTTGTTAATTTACACCGTATTTTATTTGTTCACGTGTGAGTAACGCAAGAAGCCAAAACCACATGTTTATAATGAGGATTTGCATTGTTAAACTTAATTGAAACTGCACAGATATATGTAACAAGTCTATTATCTAGTCTGCAGTAATCTTCTATACAAGGTGTTATGGAAATGAGAGCAAATATTTTAACCCGTAATAGAACTAACTAAACTGAACAACTTCTCTATTTATCATTTTTCGAAGACGCCCTCAAACTGAGTTAAAATTCAAAACAATTTTACTCTAAAAAATTCATACCCGCCTATGGAATAATATTTTAATTTAATGGCACAAAACACAAAAAACATTCCTTTGATATGCAAACCAACAAACACTGCATAGGTACTGATAAAACGTTTAGTTCACATCTGGTCACCACCGTACTTTTCAGTTGAGGTAGGTAAGTTAGTGACCGCATGTTTTTTGTGCAAGAACTTTGCAGTTTTAATACGCTTGTTTCGTTCACCTTTAACTTAGATTTGCTTACCAAGCGGCTCGTCAAATTTAGGGGAGATAAATGATTAAAAAAATATGCGATTATATGAAAAACAATAGATAGAAAAGTTGTTCATTTTGGTCAGCTTCTATCACTGGTTAAAATGTGTGCATTCATTTCCATAACACCCTGTATATTTTTCGCTATATATACGCATATAAAGCGTGTTTCTAAAATTAGTTTAGAAGCATTTTGTATATATTCATTTATGCATGATAAACATATACATGCTGCATAAATCAACATTCTAAGATATCTTAGCTCTTTAAGAAAAAATACTGTGTAATTATTTAGATGTACGAGTAGACGAGAAAATAGCTTCTTCAGGACGTTCTATCGCTAATCTGATTATTCGAGTTTTTAGCGTCAAAATCACATTTAATTGCCTCCACACAGTTAGACTAATGAACACTAATGAATTGACAGTAGCATGATTTCTGTAAGCGGAATTAACCTTTTTTTAGCCGCTGTTTCAAGTGAAAAACTGTTACTCTTCCTGTCGGATGTCGCACCCTTTAAGGCTGAAAACACACGAAGCGGTTCACGCCGAGTCGGCAGCCGACTCGGCCGCCGACTCTATGTATTTAAAGCGGATAAAACACACGCTGCGTCATGTAGCGCGTACGCCGCGCTTACGTCGAGCGTACGCCGCCCGTTTGTCCAGTGTACGCCGAGGGTAAGCCGACCGTACGTTCATGCAGAACAAGTGCCGACTGCGGTTTTCTTATCGCTTCGAGCGTACCCTCAAGTCTGTGCTATCTTATCTATGCACTAATTTAATTTTAGTGGTAAATATGTGTTCCAATATCGAAACCGAAAAATTAATAATGGAAATCCAGGCAAGACCAGCCATATGGGACATGCAGCATGTTGATTATGCAAATAAAATAAAACGAAAACGAATCCATTGTTTTCAATAGGAATACTGGCAACATGTCATCGTTATGTTTATCGCGGCGACTTTTTAGCCGACTCGTGTGTTTTATCGCAGGCGGCCGCCGAATCGGCTACCGACTGGACGCCGACTCGTGTGTTTTATATCGCAGGCGGCCGCCGAGTCGGCTGCCGACTGGGCGCCGACTCGTGTGTTTTATCGCAGACGGCTGCCGACTCGGCCGCCGACTCGGCGTGAACCGCTTCGTGTGTTTTCAGCCTAAAATGTTTCCACCAAAATTAATTCAAATAATCTGTGTAGCACAAAATCAACAGGAAACGGTTTTTGGTCAGTTTAAGATGTGGTGCCGCAATTTACTTCTTCAGAAACAGAAATGTGCGTAGGTGACCGTTATTGTTCCGTGAATGTAGCTGTTTCGAAAAGCCTTACTGTGCCAAATTACAACTTTTGTCGAATACATCCAGCTTTCCGAAGTGCAGTCTACTCACTTAAAATTACAACTCTCTCTAGTTTGAGTACCCCAAAATTCATATCGATATCCGACCGGAAATATTTAGAGGAACCCTCGTATCCTGACGCATTCCTGGAGAAACATCTCGTTGTCAGCGTACAGAAGAACGTCAATTTATTCGTTTTGGTTTCCTCGAAGCTCTACGGCTTCCATTTTCGAGCCCGCAATTCTCGACTAACTTTTGGCCACTACAAAATGCCTTTGACAAAGTCTGGCATCTAGGACTAAAGTACAAAATAATAAGACTGGGATTCCCAAACTACCTGATTAACATAATTTCGTCCTTCTTAAAAGACAGAACTGTCGTGTATGAACCGTCGCCGCGCGCGGATGTTCTTAACAGCATTGGCTGCAACAGACGAAGCAGTGATAGTGCATTCACAATTTAAATATAAAACTGTAAGTGAACTTTCATATTTTTTGAAAAGTGCATAAATAATTAAAACTAGGCCAAGGGCCTCGGGTTGTATCTCATACTTAATCAGTTAGTATTTAGACATGTCGATCAAACCACCTAAATTAGTTTATCAAGGTAGCCAGACCCCGATGATTACTGAACCATCAGTAATATCAAAACGTACCCTAGAATCGCCACAAGATACTGACCACGATCCCAAAAAACGATACCTATTCGACAGCGGAACGCTAATCTCAAACAACAGATTCTCAGCATTACAAGAAACGCAAGCAACGAATCAGCTCACCTCACAATCTACTAACAATGATAATAATACTACCACAATTTCTGAATCAACTAAAACTAAGATTCCACCCATATTTTTACATGACTGCAACAATTATCAAGAAGTAGTAAAAGATATCAAACGAATTGCAAAAAATGATTTTACTACATCTCTTAAAGGAAAGCAATTAAAAATAAATTTAGTTAGCTCAGATGACTATCGCCAACTCACGAAGTATTACGATACACATAAACTAAATTACCACACATTTCACAACCCTGAAAACAATAAACTGGAAGTAGTTATCAGAAATGTACCTGTATCTTTTTCGGAGGCTGAAATAGTGCAAGAATTGAAAGAACTTAACCATCCCGTCATAAAAATCACAAGACTGTTAAGTAAAACTAAGACACCAATGCCGCTTGTAGTAGCAGAATTACCGATGACCAACGAAGCAAAAAACATATTTAACTTAACAAAACTTGCACACTGTGTAGTGAAAACAGAACCACGCAGAAAAAGTGGCGACATTCCACAATGTACAAAATGTCAACGTTATTCACACACAAAAAACTATTGCTTCCTACAACCACGTTGTGTTAAATGTACAGGTGACCATCATTATTCTGAATGTACTAAGCGTAAAGATGAAAAACCAACCTGCGTGAACTGTGGCGGTGAGCATACTGCTAACTATAAGGGTTGCAGTTATTATAAACAAATTAACCAATTTAGGTCAACAAATCCTACAATTAGACCACAACGCCCAAATGCTATCAATACAGGCAACATTACTGCGAACAGAACATATTTAGACACATTAAACGCACAACAAACCATTGATACTAACCCTACTGATCAACAGCCCAATCCACTAATTCAACAAATTTTGCAAACAGTCTTAGATTTAATCACACCACATATCAACACAATCAAGAACTTTATAATGTCACTACTTCCAATATTACTTACCAATGGCAAATAAACAAAAATCTCTCTACAATCTCACAATAATCAATTATAATGCAAATGGTATTAAAAATCAAAGATCCTTGTTTATATCATTTTTAGCCCGACATAATATAGACGCAGCATGCGTCACTGAAACGCATTTAATAGAAAATGAGAAATTTACAATACCAAAATATAACATATACCGAAAAGACAGAAGTGATACATACGGCGCAGGAGGTGTAGCAATAATCGTTAAACGAACACTAGCAGCATCATTACTGAAACTCCCTCAATTAATAAACCTAGAAGCAATTGCGATCAAGATTCCATTAGTAAACAACCAAGTCCTTAAAATTATATGCGCTTATAAAGCCCCAAATCGCCAATTAATGGAAAGCGACTTAACAACAGTTTTTCAAGAAGCTTTACCAACTTTGCTCATAGGAGATCTAAACTGCAAAAACTCTATATGGGGGTGCAGAATGACAAATCCCAACGGCAAAAAGTTGTATGACATATTGACTCTACAAAATATTCATGTCATGGCGCCTACTGAGCCAACACGATATCCCTACAGAACCGATCACGAACCGGATATACTAGATATAGTACTAAATAAAAATTTTAACGAGCCAATAGAACAATCAGTAATAACAGAACTTGATTCTGATCATTTACCAATTATTTTAACATTCAATAATACACCAAAAATAGTACCAAGTATGCCTAGATGAATCCATGGACCTATAGACTGGGGAATTTACCAAGAATGCCTGAATAAATTAATTAAGTGTCCAACGAGCCTCAGTACAGAGCAAAATATAAACGACGCACTACACCAATTCACAGATGGTATTAAACAAGCTATAATTGACGCTACAATTGTTTCTCGACCACATATTCGCTATAATAATTCGCATCCCCCACTACATATATTAAACCTAATTAAAAACAAAAATCGCCTTCGTAGACAATGGCATAGAACAAGAGATATAAATATCAAAAACCAGTATGGGCAGCTATCAAGACGGGTTAAATACGAGCTAGATCAACACCGCATAAATACATACCAAACACATCTAGCCAGCATATCCCCTAATGATCCAAACTTATGGAGAACCACCAAACAAATCCTTAAACAACCAACAATAATCCCCCCCTTACAATCAATAACGAGGTATATACTGATGACTCAGAGAAATGCCGTATATTTGCTGATCATCTTGAACAAACATTTACTACTATAGTAAGTGAAGAAAATATGGAGTTTGTACGTCAGTCAGAATATGTCATGCAAAATAATAGAGATGTGAGAGAGGATATAGAAAATTTCAAGCCAACATCACCACATGAAATTAAGCAACATATTAAAAAATTAAAAATAAAAAAGGCCCCTGGATTAGACATGATTCCAAATATTGCTATTAAACATTTTCCAGACAAAGTATTGGCGCTACTAGCTTCAACTTTTAATGCCTGTATGAGATTAGGCTATTTTCCAGAAATGTGGAAACAAGCTATAATACTAATGTTTCACAAACCGAGAAAGTCACATAATTCCCCATCAGGTTAGCGTCCAATAAGCCTCTTATCAACAATCTCTAAACTGCTTGAACGCATTATCCAAACCAGATTGACTAAATACCTCATGGATGAAGGCACCCTTCCCACTTTTCAATTTGGCTTTAAAAGAAAACATTCCACCCAACACCAGCTACTTCGTATTGTAGAAATCATCGAAAGATGCTTTGAAAACAAAGAATTTACTGCAATCGCCTTTTTAGACGTCGCACAGGCGTTTGATCGGGTGTGGACAACGGGCTTACAAATCAAAATGCAGAAAATACAAATACCAAGATATCTACAACATATAATTACATCGTTTCTAACAAAAAGATTATTCCAAGTTCGCATAGGACCCACAAATTCAACAGTTAGAAATATTAACGCAGGAGTTCCTCAAGGGTCAATTTTAGGACCCATGCTATATAATATATTTATGTATGATATTCCAACACCAGCAGACTCAGAAATAGCGATGTATGCTGATGATACCGCTATAATCGTACAAGATAAAGACATAAATGTGGTCAAACAGAAGCTACAAAGAAGTGTCGATGAAGTAACCGAATGGTTCACTAAATGGTGCACCACAATTAACGGTGAGAAATGTGAAACAAAAATATTTACATTGCGACGGAATGATGATCCAGCAAACATAACAATTAACGATAAGGAAATCATCTGGAATCCTAAAGATGGGGCAGTTAAATACCTGGGACTATATTTAGACAAAAAACTTACTTGGGGCTACCACATCAATAAAAAATTGTCCGAATGCTATACTAGATTGAGTATGTTATACCCCTTAATCAATAGAAAATCCTCCTTAAAAGTAGAGTGCGGAAAGTTACTATACACGGCATTACTTAGACCAATCATAACATATGGCTGTAACGTCTGGGGTGCCACTTCCAAAACTAACATTAAAAAGCTACAGACATTACAAAACAAAGTGCTTCGTATAATTACAAGTGCGCCGTGGTATGCCAGAAACAATCAAATCCACAGAGAATTAGATGTTCCCAACATCGAAGTCTTTATACGCCAATCGGCAAAACAGTTTTATAAAAACTTAACCCATTGCAATGGTGCTGTTTATTATAATATTGGTCAACGATCAATCCACACTAGGCTCAAGAGGAAGCTCCCCAGTGACCTTCTGGAACGAACATCAGACGACTCAGACACAAGTGATCTCTAGAACTCAAAGACCCTAGCAAAACAAGAATATTGACAGAGGAGCTATCGAAGCCGACCTCACTATCGCCATGTATTGTCAACAATTAATATACACACTGTCATGTATAGCAAAAATATGCTGAGCTGACAATAAATACTAAATTAAAAAAAAAATTAAAAAAAAAAAAAGACAGAACTTTTTCGGTGAGAGTGAATACTATAGTATCAAATAAAAGACCAATATTGGAGGGAGTACCTCAAGGTAGTATATTGGGACCACTCTTGTTTAATATTTACATGCACGACTTGCAAACAACTGACAATACTACCTTGGCTATGTTCGCGGATGACACTGCTGTCTTAACACAAAGTGAAAACCTCCAAGTAGCAGTGAACCATCTACAAAGTGCCCTAGATGAAATGTACAACTGGTATGACAACTGGAAAATTAAAATCAACGTAACAAAGACACAGACAAAAATATTTACCCTAAAACAAATAAAGAACTTACCAATCATAAAATTAAACCAAAATAAGATTGAGTGGAACAACAAGGATTCAGCAATTAAATATTTGGGCGTCTACCTAGACACCACACTAGGATAGGGCATCCATGTAAACAAAAAACTAAGTGAGTGCTATGCCAGGCTGAGTATCCTATACCCGCTGATAAATCGAAAAACTCATTTGCGTGTTGAGTGCATTATGCTCATATATAAAAAAATACTAAGACCTATCTTAACATATGCGTGCCCTCTATGGAGAAATGCATCTAACACACACCACAAATAATTACAAGTTCTACAAAACAAAGTCGCTCGAATTTCAGTGAATGCGCCGTGGTTTGTGCGGAATGACCAAATTCACAAAGAACTAAATTTACCGCCACTACTCGATCACATAAATAAACAGTGCAACAAATTCTTTGATAATATAAGTGAATGCAACAGTGCAGTGACGTATAACCTTGCTCAAAAAGGTAAACATCAAAGACTAAAAAGAAGACTCCCACAGGACTTATTACAATAAATACATAACTTTCATTAACAAGTAAAATTATATGTAATAAATCGAATTACTGTACAATGTAATATATGAGGAATCTAACCCTCACTATGTTAGTATAAGTTAATAATTAAGACTCACAACCAAATCATGTACAGCAAATCAATGCTGAGCTGATTAAACTATTATAAAAAAAATATTGTTTTTCTCTGTGGAGTTTCTTCACAGACAAACGTCTGCTAGTGATTTTCTTCGAGACTGTTTGTTTCCATTATATGTTGCGATATTGGACTTGCGCTGATGCCCCCATGAATGTACTTTTCTAAATGTTATCTTAACAGAATCCTAAATTTGCTGTATTGTTTTCATTTGTAAAGCGACGCGCAGTTACGCATTTGCTTGCAGTACAATAAACTTTTCAGAAACTTCACATGGCAAGTCTTTAATATCTGAAGTTCAGCACGCAAATTTCCCATTGCTGAGAGAAGACACATTTAGTACGTTACCGGCATAGAACTGTCGAGCGAGCCCCCTTCTATTTCAGTATAATCCCGCCCTGGACTCCCTTTAACCTTCTTACATGTCGTAAACGGGGCCTTCCTTGTAACCTATTCCCTAAAAAGCTTTTAAGAATGCTATGGGAAATATGAATGATTTAGGCTACCAGTATCCAGTGTCCAACCTATTACATCAGTTGATGTCGAAAGGAGGTCTTCCATTTATAAATATGTGCACCCAGATAGGAGTAAGTTTTTTAGCTTTGAAAAGCATTTAGTAATTTACTGATTCTATAACTAATTAATAAATTTAATTATTATTTGTCAATATAAAGCATTGATTTTACTTCATTCTGTACTATCTCATAGCTACCTTGTTTTATATATTTTCTAAAATTAATGCCTATTGTTTAAAAAATGTTTAACGATAATGTTAATATTTCATCTCCAACTAGGATTTCAGGAACATCCAACCAATCCAAAAATCACATGCTTAGAAGTTTGAGGAAAAAATACTAAAAAGTTCTGAAGTAAAATTAGATAAAAAACATAAAAGCACAAACTGAAAATCCCAGTGAAGTTCTTGATTTAATCAAAGCACTCATGGCGCGATTTTCAATGTTATCTAATTATTAAATAAAAGAATACAGTTTTGCTTTATTGTAATAGAAACTTTTTGAGGAATAAGATACCTAATCAAATAAGGAAACGAAAACAGTTAGTGTGATACTAGGGAAAGCAATCAGAAGCCTATACGCAGACATTAGGGGCATACTTGAATCGGAAGCTTTTAAAACGGAAGCAAAAGTGGGAGTTTCGATTGAGTTCTGCGAGTATATTGTCCACGATTCTGTTCAACGAAGCGGTCAAGAACAGCAGGTCTAGGTTAAGTTCATTCCCATTCGGATTTGAAATTTGGAAATTGAAGTGTGTGGCAATTCTTTTCGCTGTGCGGGGAAGTTAAAACCGACATAAAAAATGTACATGATATAAATATTGTTAAAAGTAAACTGTAAAGGATAAACTGCATTAGAATCAATATAAATATTAATTAACAAACTGATTGGTAGAGAAATTGTTTTTAAATATGTTGTTCATAAAGAAATAAGACACCACACGAGACGTGAAGGATATTCTATTTAATGATTTGGGTATTTGCTAAAATTCTGTTAAACAAGACAAATGCCTGCAAACTATGGTATTGAATAAAACCTAGGAAGAGTCAAATTGGATACACATTACATAAATGTGCCCGTCGATTCATGGAATCGCGCACCCGTTGTAACATATGCGGATCTTTCTGCACGAAAAGACAGGCTGCCATCGCTCTCTCTAACAGTTCCTCTTGTGTGGTTACAGGGGTTTCATAGACGAAGGACTTGATGCAATAAAAATTAACCAAATATTGAAGTCTTTTTCTGTCAACAAGATAACATTCCGTTTTTGGACAAAAATTGCTCCAGAGCCAAAACGGCTCATTTTCGACTACGCTATGTAAAAAAATTTTTACCGCAATGTCTTCTATAACCTCCCCAAGTTTGGCAACACCTTTTTGAAACACCCTGTATAGTTATCGTGGCTAAATTAAACGAAACAAATTTTCCAGAGAAGTCGGTAGTGATGCGAGAACAAACGCTATTAACTTATATAGATTAAAGAATACGTAAGATTAGCATACATTCTGTAATTGGATAATTTAAAATGTCACCTGATAGAACTAATTTGATTTTTACTTCGCTCGTCTAAAAAACGTAGGAAGTATTGTAATCGCTAAAAAATCACTTTACAAGTTTTTTTTAGAGCTTCGCGTTCTAGGGTCAGTAGATGAGGAAAAACAGCTTTTCTCAATTCCGTCTGTCTGCCTGTCTATCTGTTGGCGGTATAACTCAAACACTATTTGTTGGAGGAAGACGATATTTTGCATTCAGATTATATGTATAGCTGGCATCAAACCGAGAATATGTCGGAGAAATATATACAGCGTTAGCACTTAAAAAAATAAATTTTATTTATTTTTGCTTTAACTGAGAAATAGACAAAAGTACTAATTTGCACGTAGCTCAAGCTTTACCATTGACGAAAATGAGACCCTACAGATTCAAAGTAAACATCACAAATGAGACAGAACAGTATGGTGTCTTTATATCGAGCACTGTTGTGGCTCAGTTGTTCAAATGGCCGCAAGCGGCGCACCCAAGCGGCAGACTAGAAACTGAGCTCGAAATATTTTTTTCATGAGCACGGAGTTCGAATCCCACCCGACTACTTTTCTTTTTATTTGCTAATTGATGTAACTTGCGCGTGGGAAGTTCCGTATAAACCCCTGTACAAATTTTTTTAAAAGACAACTTATCCTACAATACAAATTGGACGAGTTCCTATGTTACATATACAAACTGACTTGTAGGAAATACTCCCTTTAGTGTTATAATTATGCTTAGCTTACCTTATCGACATACGCTACTCGTATTAATGTGTTCTAAAATTATTTAGTTACATTAATTCTACTTTTTAATATTAATCAAATATATTGGGAAGGTCTGAAGGCTTGAATCTTTCTAAACATCTTATTTCTTCCAATGTATCGATAAGCATGTGTAAGTAAGTATTTAAGTGCACATTCACTCTGTTACTGTAATTAGCACTTGTTCTTTTTATCTCTTCTTGAACAAACACACTAAATTTATCTAATTTTTAAATCTAATTGCTTCCTTTTAGTGTTTTAGTGGGTATGTGCCTCTTGCCGATCTAGGTGTATACCGAATATTCTGCGTGTTTCGGTTGTTTTTTATCTTAGTTTGTGTTTACTCGCATTATTTTCAGTAATATTTGTATTGTATTAAGATTACCCTGTATAAAAATTTAACGCCGCATTATATTTGGCGCGCACAAATAAGTAGAAGGGGTTGATATTTTAACTTGGTTGAGCCCCCACGCTAAAGTCAGCGAGTGGCAAAACAAGTCAGTGCAGTACTTTGCGGTTTAGTTATAGAGTTGTCCAGAGACAGTGAAGCTACGAGTTTTGTGTTTGTGATGTGATCACACCGTTCTGAAAATGTAGGTATTTTGTGAACTCTAGGACTGTGATTTTGGAAAACCAAGATCGATAGCCGAATCAGTTCACATATGTTAGGGGCTAGACATCTCGGCGCCGCCATTTCGTCGCCGCGACCTCGGCTCCGCCATCTCAGCGCGGGACCAGCTCGGCGCCGGGACAACTCGGGGCGAAGTCATCTCGGCGCCAGCCAATTCGGCGCAGGTCCATCTCGGCGCCGAATTCAAACTACAGTGTGCACTACATAAGAATATCATTATAAAGAAATAATGAATCCAGCAAAAAAGGGGAAGTATCGGGAACAGGATGTCAGAATTTTGAGGTTAGTTCAAACTTACGACAGGAATGATTGCATAACCTTTTTACGTGGTATTGGACACAATTGTGAATTACATTAATATGTATTATTATGTAGATACATTTTATCAATAATTAAGTTTATTTATAATTTTAAATTTATATGTATGTATTACTTATCTGTATTATCCATTTTACATATAGTTTTTAATATAATCATTATATATGATCTTGTGTTTAATTTATTAGTAACACCTTATAAGTTTGTAAGTTGTACTGCCACATCAAAAACTTTACATTGTAGTTGAACAAGCCTTTAAAATGTCAATTAAGAATAGATTACCATTATTGAACATGATCTGCAGTAACAAAATAATAAGGTATCTGTATATTATAATCCTTTCTTTTAGGCAAATACAATTACTTTACCAAAGGTAAATACAAACCCATACAGCGATCGCTAAAAAGCTGACCTCAAACGGAAAACTTTTTTATTTAGAGTTTTTTGAAAAATGAAACACTGGCGGCCAAAAGTGGTTGAAAAGTGATCACAAATATGGGCTAAACAAAAGTTGTCACTTGACTTCCGTTTAGTAAAATTCAAACTTTTTTAAAAATAATTATGAAAAATGCATTTACTAGCCAAGATAGTGAAAAATGTTACGAAAAGGGTTGTTTTGTGGTCTTGAGATTGTTCAGTCAGGTAAAACTAGCATACAATAAAAAATCTCATTGAAATCTTGTTTACTTTCCAAAAAATAGCACTTTTTGGATTTACACAATTTCGAAAAACGCCATTTTCTAATTAAGTAAAATCACTCAATTTATCTAATACTAGCTAAATAGATTTGATGCCGACTTTTTTGTGGTCACTGTATATTTTTCTAAACCAATTCTGCGCCGAGATGGCCCTGCGCCGAATCGGCTGGCACCGAGATGACTGCGCGCCGAGTAGTCCCGGCGCCGAGCTGGCCCAGAGCCGAGATGGCGGCGCCGAAGTGGCGGCGCCGAGACGGCGGTGTCGAGATGTCCTGCTTCGATTCCAAATTCTTGTTTTCAAGCACTCCGGAAATTTCATATGGATCTCTGATCAGATTTAAAGGAACCGCTATGATTCATCGACGTCTTGTATTAACAACCATTCCCGCATATGCACGCATATCTGAAGAAAACTTTATGTTTATCGTATATGGCTTCAGGCTGAATGTTCGTAATTACCGAACTACCGCTGTCCATTCCTCAAACAAAGCTCTGGGAAGCTGTTAATTTTGCTTCCATCTTCAAGTTACGAGCCCACAAATCCCGGTCAATTTTAATGGCATCCAAGCCATGGACCGGCTAATTTTCCGGATTATTTACATAATTCGCTGTACCCAGTTAAGTCATTTACGGTTTATTATCTAGTATTGCATGTTTTGTTTACTACTAATTTTAAATATGTTTTTATGTGCTAAACCTTTTGGTTTGCATGTGTTTATACGTACTTGACGTTGCGAAATACGTTTTTAGACATATCCCCGTTCGTAGAGCAGTAACGCCTTTAGCGCGCTGTATTAGTGACTATTGCATCAATATTATTTTCCCATTTTAAGCTATGTTTTGGAAAACCTTTATGGCGGTCAAGGCTGCAATCAATGATCAAATGTAATATAAATATTATCTTAATAGAGTTCTTTGAAATGTCCAGTATTATTTTAATTTGTTAAACCCCGTGCAGTCTGGAATAAGGTAAGGTTCAAATCGCAGAGTTGAATACCGCACGTATATCCCACCGCTAGGTATTCCATTGTGGTGTCTCGTCACCAGCCACATCATAGTGGCGGAGCCCTCAACAATAACAAAAGCATTTGCTCCGTACAGACTGCTTTGTTTTTCGCAAGAAAACGCCTGCTATTTCAGTTTAAGATCCCGCTGTACTACTCTATCTCTTTCCTACGGTACTAGAGTCCTAATCGGACCCTAACCTTCAAGTTTTGTCTTCACTCCTCTAGAATGTATTACTGTTATTTTCTAATTCCATATCCTCAGCGAACCTCTTTCGTCTTGGATCATAGCACCCTCCCACTTCATGGCAGCCCAACTGGTCGTTTCCCTTGCATTCGACTATTTATTTTTCTTTTTGGAATTCTGTCCTTATTCGTCCTTGCCACGTATCCTGCCAATTGTAATCTTTGTATTTTAACGAATTTCGGCAAAGATGGTTTCTTTTTTTGCTGATATAATTCTTCAGTATATCACGCCCTCCAAATGTATTTTTTATATACTGGCTACTAGTGTGACCTTCATGACCTTTCTTGTTTCCTTTTTTTTTATTTTATGATCCAAACCTGACAGCTATAGGTTATAATTTGTCTGATAATGATCTTATATATTCGTACCTTTGTGTTTCGTTGTATGCCTCGTGATATGAAGATCATATGTGATAGGGCGAAAGAGGCTTCAGTTACCTCTATGATTCGTCTATTTATATCAGCTTCTTGTCCTGATGAGTCACTAAGCACCCAATAAGCTTACTACATGTTGTAATCGGAGATATACCGAAAACACAGTTTCTGGATTAGGACGAAAAGATAGTAGAGCTGTATCATCTGAAAAAGCCGCCGTTGTCCTTATATTGGAATTTGGTAGGCCTCCTGTATCTATATTAAGTAAACACTTGGACCCAGATTAGTCCTCTTCGGTGGGCAGTATATTTTTGGTAGTTTTACAGCATTGATTTATTCTGTGACTTCAATGGCAGCTGCTTCTACGTGTTTTTGATAGAATTTACTGTGTTTATGATGTCTAATGTTATTTCTGATTCTAAAGGCAGTTCCGTCTTGTGCAGTTTCAATAGAGTGGTTTATATTGTAAATTGTGTAATTGAAAATTTTTAGTTTGTTTATCAAAACGTGTTTCTGAAATTACATTACATCAATTTCATTGTTTAGTAAAGATATTTAACTTTATGTGCGTGTCGATACAGACATTGGTATACCTTATTGCTATTTTTAGTGACCGAGCCAGTTTACACATTTTACATTTGTGACCCTTGTGTTTCTTGAACACTTTTTGCAAAGATGATTTTTACACAAGTAGCACAGCACAGCTTCTTAATACAGAAGTTCTTCGTGTGTCCGAAGCGCTGAAATCTCATACATTGCGGTATTGTTTTACGAGGACGTTCCTCACATTGTACGATAAAATTCATAAATAGCTTAATTTGCTTTGTACATTTCCCTGTTATTCATATTTTGTCTCATATCCGCAAAATCATTGCTACCGCTTTTTTGTTTTCTTTCTTTCTTTAATATTCCAGATATTGGTCACTTACGCTTTATACTTCGTTTTTCAGTTCAAAGATGAATATTTTTAAAGCCATTCCAAACATTTTGTTCTTTTTAGGCTTAGATGTGCCGTACTGTGTGTACTCTTAGCTTTTATGATAATATTGTATGTTACACTTTCCAAAGATTATATTTTTAATTACCCGTTGTTTAAAGTCTGCAGTGCATATTTTCTTTTGCAATCTTGTCTAATAATGTTGTTAGTGATTTGATGTTCTTAACTCCTGCTACGATATTGCTGGTGGTTTTGGTTTATCACTTTCTTCTTCGGTGTCTATCATGTTGTCGTGATCATTTTCATTTCCTAAATTGCTAAATTTGTTACTTGTAGTTGCATTGCTCAGCTAATAACCAGTTGTTTTAGCTTGTTTCACTTTATTCAATATTTCTAAACTTCGCAATCTGTTAGTGCTTCGAAATACCTGCATTCGTTCTCAGTATGACAGTTTGATTTGTGGTAAATATAGGTGTGTAACTAGGCAGGGTTGATTAAGGTACGTTAACTGTTGCTGCTGTTGGGTTTGTTGCGACATTTGCGTGTACTGCATTGCTGCATTTTGACCATAGTACATCAGAGTGTTTGACCTACTTGGTTGTAGTTACGCCAATGCAGTTGCTGTAAGTGTTGTCCAAAATTATTGGATCTTTGGCTGCCAACACTCGTTTAAAGGTAAAATAATAAAGTACTCCGTGTTGACCATAAACCACAGACCGGAAAACATATGGAATCTATAATAACATCAATATTTTTAAATCGTTTTCTTTGTGTTTTTGCGTTTCCGACACTCTTATATTACTCGACTGCTAGCAGGTTATTGGCAAAGTATTATAGTCAAAAGCCAAAGGTGTAAAAATAAGTATACCTCACGTTGTAAGTTACATTTTCACGTCTCGGTAAGGTTTATGGAAACTTTATTACTGTGTAATCTTCGTAACTATTCGACCAGTGCGGCGCGAGCGGAATATATTTTCCCATTTTTAACGTTGAAAATAGAAAATCGAAAAGCTATTTAATCCGTTCTGATGAAAGTAATATAAGAAAGCTTGCGAACGAAATACATTAATTACAAGGAATTGCAAAAATGTAGTAAAAACTAACGTTCAGTGTTGTTGCAAATTAAAAACTAAAAAACTATTGATTTTTCGGGATAATGAAACCAAAAATATAGATATCTCTGTTGTACGATACGTATTAGGTATTTAAAAAATATATAGACTTGATATCATTCTGGTCCGTAGAAAACCTAAGATAAGAAATTAGAGAAATGCAGATATATTAAAAAGACAATTTTGCGGCCTTTATTCCCGTTCAGAACTTTCATAATTAAACAACAAAAAATTTGAAAGCTGTTATTTACCATAAAATATTTAATTTTCTTAGGAAATGTCCAAGTTCTGGAACCTTTCACTGTCGCTTTCTATTATGTAAATGAAAGTGTATATTTGGAGAAACAGCGTTGCTCAGTAACTCTTACAGAGCATGTCGTTCTTTTGTCTGTAGGAGCATAATCTTTTCATTTTGAATGACTCCGGAAAAGTGCGGCGAAACTATCAAGTATACAAGTTAAATTATGTTTATTTATCCATCTTAATAAAACTTTAATATTCTAAACGCTTTCATAGAGAAGAATGCAATATCTTAGTAATTTTAGTTATTAACATATTGCTCATAATATTCATCAAAAGGAAATGACATTTAATTTTTTATACATTTGCTTACAAGCAATATTTTCGGCTTTTATAAAATAACACCGTGCCGTTCCTTATTCTTAGTCTTGGAGAAAGAGAGTCATTTAAGCATGAAACTGCTATTTCAGGTAGAATAATTTAACAGTTGTTCCATTGCTCGATACGTTGCACCTGTTTCTGTCGGATTAGCTGTTGACAAGAGCGGAAAACACGCCGATACAAATAATTTTATATTTTTGATTCAAAGCAAAAATAATTATCCACGTTAACGTAATCAATCAAAAATTAATAATTTAGTATGTACCTGTGCACATTTGTACATGTTTTGCATTAATATGTCATTGAACCATTTAGTATGTAGTTGTATATAGGGCGGGGCACGAAACTTCGAGCCTCTGATTGTTTAGAACTGCAGCCCAACGTTCAGTTCGTGGCAACGTAGATATTCAATATTTATGTAGTTGCTGCGCCTTTATGACATTACAGCAATTGGAAGTTTATTTTAACTGCTGTAAGTTTAAGCACAGAAAAAACAGACATTATTGAAGTAATTCTTCTTAACATAGAATTTCGGCTTAGACCGCGTAGTCTTTCCGAATAAACATTCATCATTCTCTAGCTTAATATGTCTTGCATCTTGTGAACTCGAACAAGCTTCCACCCGATGGCCATGCTCTTTGGTTTCTCGTGTTGTTAGAGTACCTTGAGAACGAGGATACTTAGGCGGATTTGGCCTTGTTTCTGTTTGTGCAGCCATATTAACTATAGTTTCGCAAGATCTTGCAGCTTGCATCATCAAAGTGAAAGTCGCACCAAGAACTGAAGGACGGCGTGGAGCTATTTATAGTCCTTTGTGCCACTCGCTCCGAGCGGCGTAACGCTGATTGGTCGTTCAAGTGCAGCGTAATCCGTGGGGCGTGGCTGTATGGCACACGGTGGTTCTAATGCTTTAGGTCGCGTATCACAGGAGTCCACGATTCACTAAGCTTAAAACCATCTTCCCTATTTATATTCTTTGGACGTTTTTCTATTTCTGTGACTTCAGGTATCACTAGTTAAAAATAGTGAGGTATTCTGGCATGTAATCTGGCGTGCTCAAATTCTAAAGTGTGCCCATTTGTAAATGTATGCTCAGCTACGGCTGATTTTGGACGCCTTTGTGTTTGCAATCACCTTTATGTTCTTGAAGTCTTAGATCAATGGAACGATCAGTCTGTCCACTGTAACTCGAGCCGCAAGAACAAGAAATGTGATATATGCCAGCGGTTTTTAAACTTGGAATTATGTCTTTTACTGATCTGCAGTTCTTAACCATTGTTTATTGGTCTCTGTCTACTTAATGTCGGTGTTATACAGGTTCAATTTAAGTCATTTAAGTTTGAGGAGTATGTTGTGATCGGGTAAGAAACGTTTTTGCATGATTTCAGTATATTATCTGGATTTTTGGTTCAACATTTGACACTTAAAATGTGACCTACTTTAATTCAGTGTTTAGAAGCACTTTTCACTGACAGAATAGCACACCGAGTTAAGAAGTCATATAGATATTATTTTTTAAATTATAAAATAAATTGAAAAGTCTTGGATGATTTAAGAACATACAAATACGTTTGCCATTTGCTTTGGCCTTGCAATTATCTGCTTTCGTCTATTTCGTAAGAGTTTAAATCAAATATTTTGTAATTGCCAAATTATTATTAGGAATTTATCCAACTTTATTTGCTGAAATCTATGAATAGCAGTTAATACTGGCAGCAATGTTTTATTTGCTGTTATAAATTCATGTCATGTTTTTGTAAATCCTTATCATCTAGGTTAATTGACCTCTGTATCATAAAAATAACCTTATAGTTTATTGAATATAAACGGTTTTATAACCACAAATCTATTATGATAGTTAATGGTACAAGATGCATTTTAGCTTACTTCAGTTTCTATTCCCAAGCTGGGTTACTCGATAAGAACCCTTTTACGCTTTTTAAGTCGAGTAATTGTTAAACAGTTAAAAAAAAGATTGTTCTGCTTCGTTCTCTCGTTTGATATGTGATTTTCTCAAGACAAAGACATTTAGGTTTTTTTGACACGATACAATACTTGGAAAATACTGTCCACAATATGATATTCATAGCAAAAAAGGAATGATGTATGGGTGTAATAAAGGGTGTTTTTTAGAGGCGGAGAACTTTAAATTGAAATAAAACGCAGAAAAATGTTTTTAATATCCATGAATTTGGCTTTATTTGAAAGGTCCTTTTTTGGCATTACTGTTTGAATATGATTTCAGACACGTGACCGTCGCGGCTGGCGCGTACATGGCGTAATTTGGAGGTCCAATTTTCACACACTCTTCGCAGTAAATCGGGCTGTATTTCGGCAATAACGCGTCGAATGTTGGCTTCCAAGTGCTCAATTGTTTCCGGTTTATCGACGTAGACATGCGACTTTACATATCCACAAAAGAAAATAATCTAATGGCGTCAAATCGCACGAACGAGGTGGCCAGTTAACAGATCCATTCCCACATCCAGAAAACGGAAGAGGATGGTTTCAAGTTGGCTTTAGAAAAAATCAATCTACGGCTGACACGACGTTGAACTTGTGCCAATTAGCAGAACAGGCGAAGGAGTATGTACTCAATCTGCATATCATCTTCGTTGGCTACAAGCAAGCAAACGGCAGCGTACCTCAGTCAGCTATAAAGCAATCCGTTGCTACATTCGATGTAACCAATAAATATCTGAAACATCGTTGGAGCAGTGCTAGAGAAAGGAGCGTGGATACAGAGATGTAATGCAGATATAATGAGATTGTACGGTAATCTAGACGTAGTGAACATGAAGAAAAAGGGTATAGAAAGGTTAGAACACGTCATAAGAATGGCACCAGAGAAGCTAACTCAGCGGGTATTAAACACAACACATGGAACGACACGATCAAGGGGGGGAAACTCCGTATGAACAGTGTTATGTGGGACTGAAACAGATGGCGCATTTTAGAAACTAGAAAATATACATAGGCCCAAGTTGCTGTTCACAGTTTTTCGTTTGAGTGCGATATGATTTTACACGTGGAACAGTGGCATTCTACGGATTTTGGCCGGACATTTACCAGCTTTCTAGTTGTAATATTAATTAAAGTTCTATTCACGTTTCGTTGATGTATCGTAGATTTCGCTGTCACAAAATCAAACTATGCGCCGCTTGAGTCGCGACGGTTCATCGAACTTTGGGATTCGCCTAAAACCTTAGCCGATTTTTTTGTTCGTGTTGAAGTTCGACTGCGTCATCTTCCGTTTTGTGCAGTCAATTATTTCTGCATTCAAGTTAATTACGTCTGCATTATTTGTGTAATAATATTGCATGTGAGTATTATTGCCCATTTTAAGAAGCTTAATTAACCTACATGTTGAGAAAATCTTGGTCTGGAGTGTCAAAATCGTTTTTAGGAACCATCAATACCTTATTCCTTCGTTTGACTTTCCGCCGTGACGTCACGCGTCAGATAGTTTGGTAATTTTATACTCGCTCTGGGCTATACAGCTGGTTCAACTGGAATTATAATTATCCTGTGTGTTTAATATAGCAGTACCCTATTCCATAATGTTTGATTTCTTGTGAAGCAAAATGCAGTACGCGGTTTTCATTGTGAAATCTCCTCATTACGGCACTGGTCAACAAATCATCATGGTGGCCTTACAGCACTTTTCTCCGTAGCTACTGATGTGACTTTCGCAAACAAGCACCTGCTCTTCAGTGATAGAGGAAAATTGTTGAGTTAATAAAGATCATAGATGGGTTGTAAAAGCCGAGAAGCTGTAACGATAATGATAATTGTGAAGGAAAGTATCCATGTCGCGCGTTACAGTTTTGGCCGCGGTTTCTCTATGGTCCATATGTGAACCTTGATTAGTTCAATATAAAACAAAATGACCCAATTTCCTTTAAAATATAAAAATTGTCGATACAGCAATATTCAATTGTTGAGTTAATATACATTAGCAGCACAAATCGTTTAATAGTTCAAGCTACACAAAGAATGACAACCTTACTATAGTAGGCTACTGTTTTGATTTGGTAAATGAAATGATGTGATTACCGTATTCGCAAGCAAACTATGCTAATGCTATTTTATTTGTATAATGATAATTCTAGGAAAAAGTCACTCTAGGGTAATGTTGATATAAACCTACTGCTCCATTTAAGCGACCGATGGCAATATTACATAGAAAACTTTTAAAAATAACAGCCGTTCGCTAGCCGCCATCTACTGAATAATGCATTACCGAGCCCGCGCATACTAAATTAATGGAAACTCTACAACAACGAACTTTTTTCTATTACCTTTTGAATGTGAACTAATCACCACCACTTTGGTTTATAGGTGGCTTTATTAAAAGGATAGCTTTAAGAGTGTTTTTCACAGATACTTTGATGTTCGGGTGAGCTCACAAAGCAATTAACCTAGTTGATATAAAGGTATGGAAGATATGTTTCTGAACTTTTAAATAGCTGTAGTGGCTGCATTTGCTAGGGACGATTACTGTTAAGAGATTCGTTACAGAAATCCGTAATGTGTACGTTACACGTCAATGAATTGTTCATACTATACTTTAAAAGTTTATACTTTGAATGCTATATTCTAGATTTATGACGAGAAGGTCTTATCAAAAGTTTTGATTTGGATTACACTGTGGGGGCACTGACATTATGTTGGGCGTCGCAGAACAACGCGCAGCTAAGACGTTAAATGTTAGTTTAACGCGATTAGCTTTAAATTCGTAATACTGCAACAGCGTCTATACCACTTTGATAGGTTAGGTCAAAGCATAGCATACTAACTAACCGAAGCAGAATTCTTTATGTCGGAAATTACCATATGACTTGCATACCATACATAAACTGCGGCTCCTACTATTATTTCACATGGGAAATTCAGGGTTCTGATCTTTCCGCAAATTGCATGAAAATAAGCCGTTCATTTTCATATTGGGCAACCTCCAAGCTCATTAGGTTTTTATTGAAAAACAGTGTATTTTAACTTACTAGCAGAACAAAAAGGGGGAGTACCAAATTATACAAAGCCTTCGTTTTTACTGACTTGTTTATTTCAACAGCAAATGTTTAGAAATTGTCGATTTTGTATTTAAAGGATGGGGAGAATAAACACTATAGCAAAGGGGTGCTAATCCAACAAGAATTGCTGTTTAAATACATCGGACTCAACATAACTAGTTTTGGGAATATTGAAGACGAAGTAAGACAACAAGTAACCAAAGCTACTAAAGTAGCAGGCTCTCTGAATGCCGCGATATGGCGGAATAAATACTTCAGACAAGACACAAAATCACGAATCTACAAAACAACAATCAGACCTATTATGACATATACATCAGAGACAAGACCGGACTCCTAGAAACTACATAAATGAAAATACTTTGTCGAATCTCATGGAAAACACTGTTGGATAGGGAACGTAGTCAACATGTTAGAGGACAATGTAATGTGCATAATATAAACGAGTGGATACTCCAAAGGAAAAAACAATGGAACGAACACATAAGTCGAATGACGAATAACAGATTGGTACGAATTACCTAGTGGAAAGCGAAGTATAGGACGCCCCAGGAGAAGATGGAGTGATAACTGAGAACCAGGATGAGGCAAAACGAAGATGGAACAGGCCATTGGCCTACTATAGAAGAGAGAAGAAGAAGAAGAAGAAGCAAAGAGGTGCATGGTTTTCCCTTTATAGTTTCATTGATATTTTACGCTATCTTTTGTAACAGTATGCCAAGTAATATTAGTAATTATAATAAATCGAATTTTACCGATTTTTAAGCCACTGTCTCGATTAATGTGGTTTAGCATAATTTGAAAGCTGTTAAAATAAATATACACTTAGCATTTCTTAATCCAGTTATTCGGTTGTTTTGTGTTCACATGACTCCGTTTACAATCACAAATTTAGTTTGATGGGTACAAAGCACCTTTACTAAACACATACTTCTAGGTCGTGCTGAATTAACAGAACACAAAGTTGCAGCTTTACGTTTGCGCATTGAACTTAGTGTAATATATTCATTTAATTGTGAGTTAACATAAGCTAAAATTGGTTTGAGAGGGAAGTTTGACATAGATGCTTGCAAAGATTATACCAACCTTACCATCCTCCAGTTTCACAATAACAAACTGTTATTCCACTAGTATATATTATAGGTCCCGGGTGGTGTAGCTTGAACAAGCGTCCACATTCGATCAGCAGAGTTAAGCAGTTGGGATGTCATAATAACATCATGACAGTCGTTAGTGGGGTTCGAAGTCCCCATAAAATGTACAACGATGCTTATAATTGACGTAACGGCTGTTGGCTGAGTACCAAAATATAATAAAAATAAAATCTACCATGCTGGTCTTTACAGTCAACAGAAGCTACCTCTTCTTAATCACTTCCTAATGTGCAGCTGAGACATTGGTCCTTCGAACCGGATTCAAGTTTCAACAATTTGGATCTACACTGCTAGAATACTAGAAGATTATTGGAGAGATTTCAGACAAGGTACCGGATCCAAGCATTACTGGAAGACTTTAGACAGAAGCAAAGGTGTACATTTTCTGCCGCGATTTTACACAATTGTGTTTTATGCGGCCAGCTTCAGTTGAAAAATAACAAATCCACTCTCTCCCTTCGTTGTTGATGATCAGTCTGATGACTGATTTGTTTCAGTAATCCATTTTCTGCTTTTCGCTTCTCTCAAAGCTGAGCCAGGAGTTGAGAAGATTAAATTGTTCTGGCTGGAGCTCGCTGGGCTTAATCCCCATGTGCTTAGAGCTGGGTGATTCCCGGGTAAAGATGGATTTAAGAGTGACTTGGACTGTTCGGGTATTGTCTTCTTATACCTTTTCGCGACCCTTTGCACTTTGGTTTTCTTCTGGAGGTACAGAGATGGAGCCACTATTGGAAAAAAGTACGGCTGCGCAAACTCGTGCTTTGTTGGGGCCTCAAATGAATCTCGTGGAGGGATCCGGTGAGAAAAATGGTGCCTTGTAAATTTTCACATATTATTTATGTAAAATTTAATTTTCACGGGCGTTAACAGAAATTCATGCTTTAGGTGTACATTTAAGGGTAATTTAATACGTGTCCCAGTTCTCGCAGCTGTGCGCGATGTGAGTCACATTAATTTAGTGTGTTGAGTATACCTGTACCTATTACCTATTATGTTGATTTCTTGTAAAGTGAAATGTAGTACGCGTTTTTAGGTAAAATAAAAGCAACGTAAGTTTAGCTCCGAGCGTTGATCACGCCCATATCCTGAAGCCGTGAGCAAAACTTTCCATGATGAAATATTCCCAGTTAATCACTTGCTTATGACCTATTATAGTGGTGCCTGAACAATAATAAATCGTCTTTTACTGTTCCTACTGATTTTACTTTTGCAACTGTACCAGATCTTTCAATTTTAAGACCACACCCACTAGCTAGCTGTGCCAACTTTGTAAGCCTGCTGCAGGTAGTAAACGGATTTTGGCAATCATTTCGCTTCAGCTGATTTTCAATATATATATATCACCATAACTCTAGTGTCGTTTTCTTTTTTCTTATGTACCTACAGTCCAAGTCTCGCATCTATATAACGTCACACTCCACACAAATGTTTGCATATATTTTTCCTAGTTTTTGCGGATATACTTGTCGATGTGAGGATGTTATGTTTACTATAAATAGAATACTGTTTTGACCATTTGAATTCTTTTATGTATTTCTTGTTTACATCGTTTTCAATTTGTTATAAGCAGTGGTCGGAATGTACCGGAACGGACCGGAACGGCGTTCCGGTTCGTGAAATAGTATCAAGAGTCGTTCCGTCTCGTGAAATTTCATCAAAATCCGTTCCGTTTCGTGAAAAATTTTCCAAAAAGAGATGGAAAAGAAAGAGGCAAATATAGCGGCGTTCACAAAATGATTGCATCGGTACAATTTGTCAGCAACCTTAGCGCAATAGTCTGATGCTCTCGATGAATTGATAGTCGCGTCAATGAATACATAAAACAGGCAATCTTCGGAAGTCCTCAGGAACAGCTCCGATTTTGATGATTTTTTTAAATTTTGTTTTTTTTTAGTTTATTCGAAATCAGAAACCTTTTGGAGCGGGGACGAAATTATTTATATTGTTTAAACAATATGTATGATAATTATGAAAAAAATTTTTTTCTACCATATCCATTGAAAATGAGGAAAAAAGAGATATTTATGATATGTTTTCATATGACTATTGAAAATAATTGTTATACAGTGTGTCCCAAAAAGTTATATAGAAATGGAGAAAAAGTTTATCTTACATTTCACAAAAAAAAAATTCTTGATAAAAAGCTCTGCATGACTTGTAGATCCATAATCAAGTACAAAATTTTTAAAACATTGGCTGATATACAGGGAAAATCAAAATTATGATTTGGAATGAGAGTAAAATACGTTGAAACTGTAGTGGAGAGCAAAATGTTCATTGAAATTGTTATTAAGTAGCAAAAAATCATTAGATTAGTGATTTTCTCAGATAAATATTATAAGATTATTTCAATAAATACGTCAGCAATTGTTAGATTAATGCGCAGTACGAAACATCGTAAGATCCCTTTCATAATAAGCGCCTGATTTTGTGTTACTCGTCCTTATTAAACACGTTCTGGATAGAGTGCTTTGGAATATCTAATAACTGTCAACAAATGTCAAATGCTACTTAATAACAATTTCAATGAACATTTTGCTCTCCACTACAGTTAGAACGTATTTTACTCTCATTCCAAATCATAATTTTGATTTTCCCTGTATATCAGCCAATGTTTTAAAAATATTGTACTTGATTATGGATCTACAAGTCATGCAGAGCTTTTTATCAAGAATTTTTTTTTTGTGAAATGTAAGATAAACTTCTCCATTTGTATAAAACTTTTTGACACATACTGTATAACAATTGCTTTCAATAGTAATATGAAAACATATCATAAATATCTCTTTTTTCCTCATTTTCAATGGATATGGTATAAACAATTTTTTGTCTACATAATTATCATACATATTGTTTAAACAATATAAATAATTTCGTTCCCGCTCCAAAAGGTTTCTGATTTCAAATAATATAAAAAAAACAAAATTTGAAAAAAAAATCATCAAAATCGGAGCTGTTTCTGAGGACTTCCGAGAAAAAGGCTTTATTGACGCGACTATGAGCGAAATGTATTATCTGTTATGTTACCTTACAATATTTAGAGTTTCGAATTTTGTTGAATTCTTTTGATTTTATTGTCTATTATTGAGTTATTGTAGAAGGAAATGAATAAACTTTATTTTGTCGTATTTATACCGATCTTGTTTTTTTTTTAATTAGGGTCTTTTCACTTTGAAATAAAATATTAAATTAAACTGGTTTGTGTCGACTATTGACGGAAAACCACTTATTATTATCAACATTATTATTATTTTCCGCCAAAATTTTCGCCTGCGAGGCACACGGGGGGCATACTCCCCGGTCCACCCCGACAGCGTTCCGGTTCGTCAAAGTTTACATTCCGACCACTGGTTATAAGACTATTTAAGTAGGAAAATTTGCTTAGTTATTCCAAAATTGCATCTCCTATAGCGATGTTGCAGCTGTTTTTCCTGCATACTATTATTTAATTTGTTCAATCTCATATTAGATTTTTCTATTTAAAAAATTGCATTTCATTTGGGGCCTGTTGTAATACTTCTTTGGTTTCTGTTAGAAGTGCAACATCGCCTGCGTATTTAGCCTGTAATTTTTTTCTCCATGTAGTGTGATTTCTGTATTTCTTCTTGTTATGAGTTCTTCTATGGCCGTTTGTATGCAATTTAACAAGAGTGACAAAGGAGCTCAGTATTATAAATGTCACGAAATATTAGTTTTTGAAGAGTGTTTTGGATCAGGCCTTTGATTACTTTGTGATTTCGTCTATCCAGGTGCTCCATTTTTTTTCAGGTCTGATAATGCTATATTGAATTACACATTTTTTTATCTTCTGTATTTTTGTCTTCTCTGAACTAAATATTTGGCTTTCACCTTCCCTGTAAATATCTTCCATATATACTTGCCTACTCTATCGGTGATATTCCTTTCTTCGAACCAATTTTCTCTGTTTTGCTTATGACTGCTGTGACTGTGCGGTTTTCCTTCTCTGAAGAGTTTTTAAAATCTGTTTTATTTCTTGTCACTTCTACGATCTTGACCGTCTTGTTGAGCTTCTTTATTTCTGTCTTTGTTGTTCGACTACTTCTTTAGTTATCAATGATTTTTTAATTTGTAATTTCTCCTTTCAAATGACTTCGTGCAGATCCGCAGATTGTTGACTGTTTTCAGTGTGTTCCATTAAGTGTCTTTACTTATTAGGTATTTTACAATATTATTAAATCTTCAATTATATCTTCATTCTTCAGTTTTTTTTTGGTTCCATGACTTGTTTTGATTTCACATTTTATCAGGGCCAGGATATGATCACTGTAAATATCTGATCACGTATAGCTCTTGCAGCCCTTTATTAGATTTCGGAACTTCCCATTCACAAAAATATAATTTATTGATGCCTTCTGATGACAGAATAGTGTACTGATAACCACATTTTTATTTTGTGTTAAAATGTTATCGCCAGCTTATCCTCCGTTTGAGATACGAATAATACGAGCTGTGACTAAAAAGTTTGTTGAATGCTCCGATATCTTAACGGAAATGGGCCAGACAAGCGCGCGCATTGTTATGCATATACTCGTTTATATTTCGAAGTGCTATGTAGTGGGGAGCCAAGGTTAATCAGATGCTGGCGGTCTAACGTCATCAGTGTGAATCGTACTGTTACAGTACAATGGACCAACGTGTTAACATGAAGTTTTGCTACAAATTGGAGAGAACAGCGAAGGAGATGCACAGGACTAGACAGTGGAAGTTGCTACACGACAACGCTCCTGCACATTGTGCGTGTGATTCGAGTCCGGCAATTCTTAGCTCAGCATGGCGTAACTGTTCTCGAACATCCACCATACTCCCCTAATCTGGCGCCTGCGGAATACTTTCTGTTTTCCCAGCTCAAGACGGTCATGAAAGGTGAGTGTTTTGAGGACGTGTTGGCCATCAAAGTACGTGTGACAGCGACCCTGCTATCGATTTCTACAGATGAATTTGCTGCCACTTTCCAGAAGCTTTATGAACGTTGTCAAAAGTGTGTTGTGTTGCAAGGTAATCATTTTAACGGCCAATAAAGGCAATTTCTTTATATCCTTTGTTATCTTTGTTCTTTGATACCATTTACCGAACTTTTTAGACGCACATCGTATGCGTTTGAGTAACATTCAGTTAGTTACTCGCGTGTAGAAATACATTCATCAACTTTTATTACAGAATAATATGAATAATTTTAATCAGTTCATACGAATAAATGCACTAATAACGGGCTAGTTGAAATAATCGATCAACGAGTGCCGGTTAAGGGTGAATATCAGCGAGTGCAAGACTGAACTAATATAAAATTTCATTGCGAATTGCGCAGAGAAGTAAACGCAAACAACGTTTTCATTATGGATTGCCGAATGGGTATTTTTACGCAGCTGAAACGGATATTCGTACACCTTCGCGGTTAGTTTATAGGTCAAGCGGAAAGCATCGTGTAGGGCCTGTGGCGAGCTAATTTTATCTGAATTAGGTAAACGCTATTTCTAAATCTAGCCAATTTTCCGTTATAATCCTCTTTTCATCTGTGGTGGTCTTTTTGAATAACCTGTTTGTGATAGCTTAAATTGAAAACGCTTCGCAATAAAATAGAAGTTGTATAATACTGTGCACTGCGCTTTCTGGTTTTGAAGTGATACTGTAAATAGTTCTTTATTAAAATCTTTGTTACGATTTGAATTCTATTGTTCTCGTAGAGTTTCTTAATAAGCAAAGAAAAGCGAATCTTCAAAGCATTAGGAGATCTGATTCTAAAACGTTCGTTAATTTATTTGTTATCTGTTTATATAAAATGTATCACGACAGTTCAATTTACCAGATGCATATCAACAAATAAGTTAATATTAGAAAAATTATTTCCGTTTTTCGGCTTTGGGTAAATGTAAAATTACGAAACACTGTGGTAAGCACCCCGTACACATAGACAACACACTTACCAATAATATGATTCGCCCATGTACCTTACAGTGAGCGCAAGTTTTCTGAATTTACGCTGTGTTTATTTGGTAACAATAGTAAAGAAGAAATTTTACAAATATATGTGCGCCATCCGGTGATTATGCGAAGAACTCGATTTTTCTTGATACGGTAATTCGACCTTATCGATTTTCATATAGCTACGTTCGGAAAGGCCTCGTTATGCGGTTGTATATGACGATCATGTTGTCAAGAAGTTTTTTTTTGCAGCGCGTGATGGAATTCATTTCAGATAGGGGTTTTACACTTGGCTCAATCGGTTACGTGCGCTTTAATTTAACCAAGTTCTTTTGCTAATATATTTTTGTATACTATATGTTCGCGTATTGATGTTTTCCAACTACTTGCTATATTAAGGTGGTTGTCGTAAAGAAATGTATTGGTGACGTTTAACGCTGCTGTTTGTCTTAGAAATTTATTATCTCCTTGTTGTAGCTCGATTACTCTGTATAGTTCAGTGTCAGGGTAAATTCTTTAACCGGGCCCTTTAATTAATTAGTTTGCTACTGCTTATAACAATTAGGCAAATCAACTGAGCATTCTTTGCGCCTAGAACCCAGTCGCGTGCTGACCAGCCGGTAATTTTCCGGTAGAACCTGAGTCGTTGGGCCATGGAACTATTTCTATAATACTTTGTTCTTTAAAAAATATATAAATTATCAGGATCACTTTCGCTTGACCCCATTTAATGCAACGTGATGGACCAAATTGTAGCCAGCATAGAAAGCAGATTTGCGGATCACGGATAATTTTATGGTAATTTAGAATGCTTCAATCGTAGGTTTCCTGAAATTAGTCGAAGCATGCCGATAGACTTCTTCAATAGAATTTGTGAATTATTCTCCTTAGCATAGAATTTCGGCTTAGACCGCGTAGTATTTGTATATAAACACCCAGCATTTTCTGGCTTAATGTGCATTGCACCTTGTGAAGTCGAGCAAAAACCCGCGCGATGGCCATGCTCTCTGGTGGCTCGTGTTGTTTGAGTATCTTGAGAACGAGGATACTTAGGCAGATTTGGCCGTTTTGCTGTTTGTGCATCCATATTCACTAACGTTTCGCAAGACCTTGCAGCTTGCATCATCAGAGTGAAAGTCGCACAGTGCTGGGTGTTCATATACAAATACTATGCGGTCTAAGCCGAAATTCTATGCTAAGGAGAATAATTCGAGTAACCGCGAAAGCCTCAAACAGTACAGAATTTGTCAAGTTACTCCAGTCCTTAAAAAATAAAAATCGAGGGAGAGTAAATGCCGTTTGCCAAACTGTGGCCGCAGTTGGACTATGATTGAGATGAAAAAAGACAAGAAAGTGAAGACTTGAAAATCACATTGAAGATGGAATTCTCTCTACAAATCCAGTTCTCACCCATATATATCATAGTCTAAAGAAACTGTTCTCGCAATGTGAAGTTCAATCGTTGGGTATCATGTGTATTTGGGGTTTTGTACAATTATAATATATATTCTACTGAATTGTATCGCTCGAGGGCGAAAAAGACTTGCTTTATCGTGAATGAGGTCTATAAAACGCCAGTTATTGATCAATCTTATATAATGTTTTGGTCACCTCAGGCATAACCAGCGTATTTGGCCTTTTTGTGTTATAGCTCTCGATGCTACGCAACTCGTGCTTTAACTTTAACGCCGCGGGCCAAAATTTCCTGCTTTACGCCCTCGATACGTAAATAACTATTCTTTTTGAATAAATCCTACCTTGTATGTTTTGAGTTATGTTACCCAAAGAAACCAATTATTTAGAAGATATCTCTCGACCTAAAATTCTGTCGTTGGACTTTGAATATTTTTAAACTTTGGGGCAGGCATTTTTCTAAGGGCTTTTTCCAAAATTTCAATGCCGGGGCCCTCTGTAGAGTCCCATAACGCGCCTGCGAGAACTCCTCTCCGGCAGTCTGTTATAACCTAGTTGTTCTGAATAATAACAAGTTACGACGTTAATATTGAACACATTTTACTATTATTGTATTATTACTAGTATTGTAACAAATGTGTACAAAGAATTTCTAAGAAGCCATTTTACGTCGTTGGATT
>OW679202.1:98982626-99032738 GCA_940337035.1 Agriotes lineatus
GGTATACAAGGTGTACGGCGCCAAATGCAATTAAAAATATCACCCTCACACCAGGCCTATATCGGATACGACGCACTATATTTTCATAAATAAAAGGTATCGGGTCTCTTTTTTCACTACAAAAATGAGGTAGAGTACCATCTTGTCGCCTCAGATGCTTTCTTTCTTAATATAATGTGAAATATTGTTGATCAATTTATTACAAGAACAACCTATACACGATTACAAGGAATTACTAAGCATTACTGTTATATTCCTGGGAGAAGTACTTGTAAAGATATTCTTTCCGAGCACCTGTACTGAATCGTGCTCGATGGATGGGAAATGTAATTTATTCTGTTAAGGCGGATTTGTTCAGAAGTCAGTTCCAGCTTAAAAAAAGAAGAGACGACACTTCGTGACATCCATAGTAACAATTTACGTAGAATGTTGGTTTGAAGCAGAATCAGCATGTTAATTACCTGGAAACGACCTGCACCTTCTAAAATACGGAAATAACTAAGAACAAGTGAACGAAGCAACTGTATAACTTCCTTATACGGAAAACACAATAGGAGGGTGCCTCCTCAAAAGTCGTAGTAAAAACGATTGCGTCAAATAACCACTAGCTTAATATACATATACGATTTTGAATATTTTTTTAAACAATAATTGTTAAGTAAATGGTTCATCAAACTGATTAATTTGAAACTTTGGCGCTGTCTAACATTTATTTTTCTGAGCCAATATAAACGTTAACTTTAACCAGTTGTTTGAAATAGTACTTTATTGATATATCTGATGAAATAGTGTAACCACAATGTCCGGATTGTGATCCTCTATTAGTTTTAATATCTCAGTATTTGTTACACTTTGTTTACCACGTCATCCAGATTTCAGTAGTTTTATTGTGTTTTCTACATTATTCTCTTGGAATTTCGTCATCACTATTACTTTGATTCAGTGCTTGTTCCGTATCACGATTTTTTCTCAAAATATCAATTTATCTTCTTTCACAATGGTATTTTTATAATTGTTAACCGAAATACCAACACTACGTTTATTATTGTACCGGGTGTTTATGTATATTTCGACACTCACTTATAGGATTCATCATAAATAATTTCAGTTTGTTGTTAGCAGCTATTTTGCTTTTTATATCCAGCTGTACATTTTTGAGTGTTTTAATTTATTCTGTATCTTTCTTAGCTGATATGTAACTCAAATCACATATAGAAAGTGATTTATAAGTATGGCAGGGTAATTAATAACAGGCCTACACAGTGTTAAAACATTTAATTGCATACACTGACTCATTGGAAGAATTTCTTTCTATGAACATGTTTGTACAGGTGGTTGCAATAAGACCGAATTTGGTTAAAACACAGAAGCAAACAGCAGGTGTTTGAGAATTTCAATCTCATTCGGAAAATTAGGTTAACGTATTCTCATCTGATTTAGCCAGTGGTTTTCAAAAATTTGCACCAGATCCTAATGAGATTTTTTTCCGTAAAAGCTTAACCTTTAGTGCAGTGTACTTTTACTGAAGTCAGTATACACCCATATAATTTAATGGCCATGCTTGTGAATCACCCCTGTATTGGATTTTTTACACCGTCGCTTCATTCTTATAGTGGCTATGTGGATTATGAACAGAAACTGCATCGGTTTCAGGGTAAGTTTAGACATTTTGTACACTATTGTTAAATTTTCTGCCGGTCAAACTCTAACAAGAGCAATTTCTTATTGTCTCAAGGTCATTTCTAGGTATACAATTTTCTTCTTCATTTGTTAGTTATTGCTAGCTTCTTTTTTCGACAGAACTCCAGTAAGACATTACCTCTCTCAGCTGTTTCTTACAGTTTGTAACCATCTATAATTTGGACATTCTATGTGGATACCGTTACTTTAGTATTTCTTCAATTATACTATGGAATTCTTAGCCCTCTAGCTATTTAACAACTGCCCAGGTAATGTTAATAAAACTAGCACACTTCGAGAGATGATAGTAACAGTCAAGCTCAGAGCAAAGTAATAGTGTACAAAATATCAAAGTACTGCGAAGTTATACAACATTTATACAAATTATGATATAAGAGAGCGCTTGGCTGTTGGTATAGTGCTTGCGCAGCAGTCGGTAGGTAGTGGGTTGAGCCCCGCACCCGGACTTTGGTAATATCGAACGCTCCGTGGCCATCGTACGAACACCTTTGGTGGTCGTGACCCCTGTGGAAGAATTCTTCCTTAATTCAAGGGGTTGGTCTAGCCACCTACCCCGGCCCCGTGGCTTATGAAACCGCACTCACTATGTGGAGGTAACATGCTCTCAGCCTATATTAAGAGGAAGAAGAAGAAGATGCTATAATAATAACTGAAATCCAACATTGGTAAGGTAAACCAGAGCAAGAACATCTTCAAAAGCCGAGTATACTTAAAATTCAGCTACATAAACCAGTAGCTTGATTAACAGATGTATTTTCTTGTGTTCAAATAGTCTATGTCATTTTTAACACCACTATCCGTGTTAACTCGAGTATGGTGTGTTTGATTTATTATCTGAGAAAGCATTTAGTATACGAACATTACCATCTATTCCAGAATATTGAAAAGTTTACCCTCCTATATCCAAAGTTTGCTATGTATGTGGTCCTTGTAGTCGTTAACTTTATTTCTAATATCTGCATCAAAACCTGGCAAGCGACCAGTGTTATTTACTGATTACGGTACGATTGAAGTATTTTAACTAAAAATAGGTACACATTTTATTATATTTACCTTTGTTATTAAATTTGTAGAAAGCAGAATCTGACTGGCTCACGGGGTATTTGCACATGAATTTGACGAACGAAATATCCCAAATTAAAACAGGATCATTTCGACCCATTTCAGTACTTTCGATAGCTTACACGTTGTTGCCAATGAATTACAAACTTTAGGCTTCGGGGATCCAGCATTAAACTTTTGAAATAATATTTTGTTAGCAGCAAGCTATGAGTGAAAATTACTGATAACATGTCATGCTCTCATAATTTACCTATACGTTTGCCCCAGGGATCTGTACTAGGTCCTCTTATATTGATTTTATTTGTTAATGATCTTCCGAGTCATATAAATACGAACATGCTATCGATTTACGCAGATGATACTGCGGTAGTGGTCTCAAATCAGAGTTTGGAAGATTAGAGGCTGAAGCAAGTTCTGTAGCTTTAGAATTTTATACATGGTGTACAAAAATAAGCTCATGGTAAACAATAATAACACGGCTTGTCTAAATTTTCAGTACAAGGCAGGAACTGATCGCAATCTTCATTTAACAGCAACATGACTTTTGAATTGCATGTTACCAAATTGTTAAGCGCAGCTTATGCTAAGTTTAAATCTATATATAAGTTTAAGAAAATATTATCTTGTGAGGTCAAACAGACTCTTTGTAGTAGTATAATTTTAAGCAATCTTAACTACTGTAGCACAGTTTACTATAGTTTTCTTACACAAAAGTTTAAACTTAAGATGCAAATGTTACAAAACTGCTGTTTAAGATTTTCATTTAATATTAGTTACCGGAAACATGTTACTCCGTATTATACTCAAATAAAATTGTTGAAAATGCATAATATCTTCTGTGTTCAGTATGTTATGTTTATCTATAATTTAGTTACAAATAGCGAACCGACATATTTGTGCAATAGATTACGTAAAAGATCGGATATACATAGCATAAACATAAGATTTAAATGTAAATAGCAAATACCAGCGCACAGAACTACTAAATTCGAGTGTTCATTCGTCTATATGGCACCAAAATTGTTAAAACGATTTTTCTAACACCTTAAGCACGGGTAATTTTCAAACTGTCAAAGGTAATTTAAAAAAAATATTTCATTCAAACTGTTGATGTAACTTAAAACTATTCTCTATAGTAGTAATTGTATGTATAGGGTAAGTGGAAGATCAGTCTTGACTGAACTCATTCCTTTTGTGTATGCTTTTTGTATTTCACAATAAATTTTGTATTATTATTAACAGGATTAACATTTCAGCCGCTGAATCGGAGTCGAGGTGGATAATCACTTAAGTTGAAAAAATCATGTGAGATATGTAAAACGCTGAACAAGGTATTACAATGGTACGGTACTCAATACAATTCTGTAATTTTGAGTATCAAATCAATGATTACTTAAAATTCAAAACTGTGAACTGAATTGATTATACTATTAATCACACAAAGTAATAATTGTATAGATTAAATATTAGGGTGTAGTATGCAAGATTTGTGAGGTACGATAATAACAAAAAAACCAAATTTGATAAATGAACACAGAACGAACATCAAAAATGCTTGAATTTAATTACATATACACAGTAATGTGTAAAGGACAGACACAGTTAGATTAAGTGAGTATTAAATTAATGTAAATAAAAAACATAATGAAGTTGCATTAGCATTAATCAGTTACAATATTCCAGATGTGTAATAAAATTTTATTCAAATAATTGTAAGACCAGAGTTGACAATGTCAACCTACGGTAATAAAATACTTATGAAATCACATAAAATGCATAAGAACATATTATAGCAACATACAAGTGTAATAAGAAGATTATTATGCAGCGGCTGAGTACAAGTGATAAAAGTAAAAAGACATTATTTAAATTAATATTGTAAAATTTACACTAATAAAGACATTCAGATGGGATTAGAACATAGTAGGTAATTAGGTAAGAACTGTAAAGTAGTAAGTATCTACGAAATATAGAATATAAAAAATAACAAATATAAAAATGTTTGTAACAGAAGCATAAACATATTAAAAATCCTTTTTGCCTCTATTTGTGGTGTTAATATGAAATTTGGACAGTATAGCAAGAGCAGGTTGGGACCCAATACAATAGAAAAATTGGACGTTGACAGTTCCTAAAAATATGACAGGTTTGCATAATTTATGTGAGAAATCAAAAGAAAGCTATTATGAGTATTTACCTGTAGTTAATCATTGCATCTATTTGTATTGCCTTCGTCAAAGATTCAATTGCATGTGACAAGAGTGGAATAGTTGTCGGTTGTGTTTGGTGCAGTTTTAATACATTATCAATAGACCTATTAGTATTTGTAACTCTTATGTAGCAATCCAACCCTGGGATGAGTGTTGAGCTAGTTTTATTTAAAATTGATAGTATAAAAGGGCATATTACCATGCAAGTATAGTATTCATAATTGAAATTAAAAAAGGTGAAAATTCATTGCAGTGTATTTTGTAATTTTTCAATGAAGTCAATTCTTAGTACTAAGGCTCTGGCAAATACTTATTACTCTTTGTTTTATTGTCACCTTTCTTATGAAGTTTCTTTATGAGATGATTGTGTTTATTAAGCGAATTTTTGTATGTCAGAAACGACTGATAAGAATGATCTTTAACATCAATGTAAGAGATAGTTGCAAGCCTATTTTCATAGATAATCAAATAATGTCTTTTCCTGCATATATATTTATAAATGATTATTATATATTAAAAATCTATAAAATGAACAAGAACTTTCATAACTATGGCACAAGGTATTGCTTCGTAACTTTGGCGATAAGTCGGTAACATTGCAAGTGTACGTAGTAACCTGTCTCTGTCTGCCGTATCTTTTTATAATAATGTGACTAGTTTATACTGTGTACAAGAGTCTGATGAAATGTAATAAATTATTATTATTATTTAAATGCACATTACTGTATTACTGCATTAGAAGATACATCTAGCAATGCTTTAAATAATTTTGCAGTGGTTGATATCTACTAGCATGAAAAAATAAGTTGCGATCATTAAAAAAGTAAATGCTCTTCAGAAAATATATCACTGATAATATATAATAATAATTTTCAAAATATATGAGCAGTTTTTAAAACAATTCATTATTTCAGAAATTAAAGTTTTATTAAGATTATTAATTTTACACTAGTTTAATTGAATTGCCACTTTTATGTCTAACATGTTTCCCAGAAAAACTAATTTGAGCAATAGAAAAACCACTCTACACTTAGCCAATTTAAATGAACATTAGATTGAGTAAAGCCTGCATTAAACTTTCCATATTGTGCACTAAAGTACAAAACAAAAAATTTAGATAAGGACACCATCTATTCATAAATCTTTTATGTTAATAACAAACGCAGAACACATTATTTGACCTATCTAACTAACCATAAAAAGCAATGGAAAAACAATTATAAATAAATTAGAATTAATATCCACTTAGACATTGAATATCGCTACTTCTTTATATTACTGGCGTTCTTGTGAACCAAAAAACTAATAAAAATGTCGTGTCAAAATTTATTTTCGACAAAACAAATTTCAATAAGTAAATGTCAAATTTGAAACATTACAGAAATTCCGACTTCTGTAATTTAGTTTACGCCAGTGAATTTATACTTTCTGAAAGACAGTCAACCGTTGATTTCTTTGTTCTTGTTTCTGTTGTTCTTGTTGTTTTTTCGGATCTTATAATAAGTTGTTGTTCCTTGCATAGAATTTATTGTGCAGAATGCTTGATATCATTTTGAAATTTGTTCTACATAATACACGACAAATTTTTTTAATCAGAAATCTACTATACCTAAGTACACTGAACACAAAAAACGAGAATAGATACTTAAGTATAGGTAATAGGTAAGTATGGTGCAGCTTTATTGAATAAGTAAAGCTTTCTTAGCCTTGCTTGGTCAACCGCAATCTAGTGTCCAAAATATTGATAAATATTTCTTAGAATATTCAAAATCTTACTCATTTCCACATTTTTTATTTGAAAAAATATTTTTATTTATTCGCTCAATTAGATTTTTTTGCGCATATTAATCGATCTAATGCTCAAAGCATTTAAACTGATGGGCACTTAAAGTCTACCAACATTAAAATATATCACATACAACCTTCAAAATTTTGAAAATTAAAACTGTTGTTAATTATTAACAGCACTCACTGAACAGTATTTAATGAATACTGGCAAAACGCGTAGCAATGGTTGCTGTAGGCAAAATAATTAATGGTGTTTGAAAGCGTTCTCAACGAAAGCTTCGTTTCTTAAAATATGTAGTTGAATGTAAATACACCGAAACACATGACGCATTAATCTGTCAAGCAACCGAACAGTAAGCTCGTGACTGTGTCGTGAACGATTTTTCAGGCTGTATTTTTCTAAACTTTTTGCTTGTTTTCTGTCCCTGAATTCAATCTAATTTAGACGGTCACTTTCAGGAAGGCCCCTGAATACCAAATGAAGTAAACAAGATACGCACATAAAACCGGTATCGCGTCGAAGAGTTCAACTACAGTGGGATAGTAAGAGATTGTTGGATAACGGCTGCGGTGGATTGTCACCTGCATGTCTTACCTTGTCCTAATAATAAGAAATTTATCATTTTCTTGAATCCCATTACGAATTTTAAAAAGCAGCACATTGATACACACCGCTTGAATTGAAAAGTGTTAAACTGACAAATCAATTAATGGTAAGTATGTAAACTAATTTATGACACTGATTTTGCTTTCCATAGCCGCCCTTGTCAAAAAATTTCTATAATTCTACTGTTATTTATTGTGAAGCACGCGAATCTATACTGTAACGAACATTTTATTTTTGAATGTCTGTATTAATTCTGATTTAGCTTTTTACTTTGTAGGGTCACGAAACACAATTTGCAAACACCAGCTATTCATTTGTGCAAATTTATTAAAAAGAAGGTGATAGTAAAATATATTAATATTCTGAAAGTGTTTTGGAAGTTTTCAGAACAGGGCGTGTGGGTACTTATAAGCAAATTACAAAAAAAACTACGCTTTGCAGTTTAATATATTCGTAAAGCTAGAAACTGTTAAAGAACAAACGATCCCTAAGTTTGAGTGCCACTGTATCCGTCTAACGTGTATAGTAGATTTCTGCAGACCACTGTGTGCAATTCAGCGCGACGCAGTAATGAATTACACACTCTCTGAAATGTTTCAAGGGAATTGCGTGTAACTGCAGGAAAAGATTTTCTTCCGCATCTCGACACCAGTTCGAATCAGCAGTAGCCAAATAGTTATATCACGCATTTTTTTGTTATAGTGAATTTTATAAAAAAAATATCAGATACATGTTTTACTTATTTTGATCATAGTTACATGGCCTTAAAGTTCCTTGCACATTTTCAGAAACACGCTGTCTGTTATTCTAGTTGGATTTTTTGCTATTTTCACGGACTGCGCTGTGTTTTTTGTACGTTTTCTCAAAATTTTTATACTTATATTGACTTCTGATTCGAATGAATAAGTAGATTCGGAATATCTGAACAGTCAAACCACCAATCTCGTAAGAAACATGAAAAAATGGCGAATGAACGTCGTTATCTGTATTTTGTACGTCTGTGTCGTTCATTGGAATTTTTAAAATTTTCACTTTTGACTTGAATAAAACATAATCTATATTTTATTGCTTCAATTAATTACATCCCCCTTCAGCTGAGCTCGAATATTCTATAGATTAAATTTTTTTAATATGAAATAATTATAACCAAATTTTAAAAAATTGTTGATGCCGTTTAAGAGCTTGCCTAATAATGCTAAACCCAGAATTTTCAATTGGTTTTTAATAAAAGTAGAAAAACTTATCAGGAAAAGTTAGTTAAGATGACAAAAATAAACATCAAAAATTTTTTAAAAACAAAATTCTTTGTTAGTATAGTTCTGCTATAAAGGAGAGCATTACTCTAGGAATGCACACGTTTGCTTATCGAGCAATGAGATACGTATTTTTGTTTCATCCTGAACTCTTTGCAAGAACATTGCCAAAATGGTGTGTATCCGATACATTTTATATACCTTCACAAACATTTTTGAAGTCCCATATACATAAACAACTTTAGTAGTGCAAAGCAACCGACTTGTAAAGCAGACTATCATATAACGAAACAGTTGAATGTGCAGGACGACTGTCTTGTTAGAAGTAAATGTTCCTGCAAGCTTCCAAATCTACTTCTACAGATGGCATCCAAAATTGTTTTATATTGTTATAATATTGAATCTTCTTAGCAAGCCAATATCTACACATTAGTTACTTAAGTGCGAAAATACACCTAATAAAATATTTGCCCTAATTCCAATTTTAATTTATCAAATTATTTATTTCTTTGGCTAGCTAGCTCAATTAATATGATGATCTCAAATCTCAGGTTAGGTCTTGCATTAGAAAAACTATCAAATACTTTGATTAATAACGAATTATGTCAGAATTAATTTTGATCCCTCACATTGTCGCTGTCAAATTATTAATATGATATTTTAAAAACTGAACTCATTTTCAATCAACACACATCATTTCTAACATGTTACCGAAAGTAGGTTTTTATGTGTATAACTAATTATTCTACTGTAGAAATTAATTAATGTTTATTTAATTCTTTTCTTGCATTACGTAGAATGAATACAGCCTCCCTGCAGAAACAGCACAAACGCATTCAAACCACCTTGTCACTTGTATTTGGATCCTCAACATAAATCCCACTTTCACTAGAATCCACGGTGCAACTACAGGCCGAACATCGCTAAGGTCTCACACTCCAACCCAAACCAACCAGCTGTTCCTGATGTTAGATCCTTTACTACATACAACTGCAATTCCACGATGCAGTCCTCTTTACAGTAACCAGCATGGCACTCTATCCTTTAACCCCATTCCCTAAACACCAATCCAAATGATGAGCCCGTGACAGAAAGCCCAACCAAAAAATTAACTCCCAGATATCCTCGCTTTAAATGCACCTTGTATGTATTCGAACCAGCAATTCCAATCTACTTGCAACAGCTACTAAGCCACTAGCTATCCAAAAACTGCTCTCCCTTTTAATCCAATTCAATTAGTATTACATTTTTTTTTGAGAGCTTGCGAGCTGATGGGATTCCCTGGCTCGTGGGCCCTGTATCATCGATGCGGCAGATGTGGCAGTAGCTACGCCCCTGTACGCAACATAAGGAAGTTCTTCAACGTTTGCTATACATTTTTAAAAATGGCTTTCTAATGAAAAAGAAGTATGAACTGTGATATGGCCAAACTTGAATAATCTACGTCGATGAGTTTGGACAGAACAATATAAATCAATGAGTTTTATGGACATAACAAGAAAGACCCGATAAATGTATGCTGCGCAGCACAGGTCATGCAAAGGGACGCTGATTCTTAGCTACATTTACCATTGCCGTGTGATTATGTAGCACTTTCTGTAGATTAAACATTTTAAGGTAGAAAACAAATAGATATTATCTTGATTAAAAAAGGTACTTAACCTGTTAAACAACTTAAAAAGACAAATGCAATAACTAACCATCTATCTTTAAGGTGATATATCCGTACTAGTGTAGTGGTTTAGGCACTGAACAAAGAAGCTTAAAGTAGTGGGCTCAATTCCCGCTGGCGCTCTCACGTCACGGTATTTTTGACGTTGGGTGCCACCAGCGCTAGATTGGTGCTGTACACTAACCAAACCATTGAGGCGCAATAAAGCTAGTAGTGGAAAGTATTATTGTTAAACAACAGTAATTTCTGAATTTGAGAAAGACAATACATTACATTTGAATTTTGTTGTACCTGAGCTAATATTTATTGAATAAACGCTGTATCTTTTCGCCTCGTTTGTCGTGTATGTTCATTTTGTTTTAAATTCTTAATAGATGTATCTAATGGTGTAAAATATCTTTCTTCCTGCATTATAATACATTCGGCAACATTAAACGCCGTTGCGGTTATCAGGTTGCCTATACTCTTTTGGTATTTTTTTGAATTCACAGTTGTCATTCCTTTTTGAGATTTCCTCATACTCAACTTTATGGCAACGCTTTTCCCTAGTCTCCACTTTTGGAATTTTTTATTCTTAAATTTACTTTCAACGCTGCAAGGAGCAGCTTTTGTGGCTGTTTTTGGAAAGGTTTTAGAGCGATTTTATTCCGTAACATAACCCACAATCTGGTGCATATTAAGTTCTATTGGTTTGTTGGATTACTGCACGCGTCTGTTTAACGGGATTTGCTGGCATTTGGAAGCAAACACCGCCCGAAATCGAAGGTATGCGCGGTGTCTTTACCTTCACCTGGTCTCACCCTTAGTCGCATTTATATTCAGTTCGCTCTTCCCTTCTCTCACTTTGAAGTAACCCCGATGTCCTTCACGCTAGCCGTACCATGGTGTTCATTGTCTATTGAGCGCCATACAGCACACTGAAAAAAACACACACCATCTGGTAGTACGCATTCGTTATGGCTCGATTGTAATTTTGCCGACGCAGGGGTATTGCATCTAACCTTTTTTCCTATCATGGTTGGCACCCATCGCCTTTGTGTTTCCCGCTGCGTTCAAAATGGCGTAGCTTGCCAAGTCAAGTTATTTATGGAAGTAACTTAATGTACACTTTAAATTGATTCTAATCAACAGTTTGAAATTTCTATCTAGTAGACAACCATCAATCGATTACCAATTCTATTTTCTTTGTGTATCTTCGGAATTTATTTAGTAATTGTTATTTGTCAAGCATACTAAACGGATAATTTCACGGATATATGCATACCACCCGGCGATTGTACGAAAAAATTTCATAATGTGATAAACAATACCTTATTTACCAATGCCCCATGCTTTTTAGGAGGCCTCATCGATGACTGCGATGCAATACGTGATTCGTGTTTTAAATGGCACTGACACGATGGTGACTTTAACTAGTATTTTATAAAATTCTTCCAAATCGATTCCAAGCGCTCTCATTTAGACAAATACTTTTTTTGCTTGCATAATTTCTGCACATTATTTGTTAATTAAATATTATAGAATAATATCCATGTAATATAATAATTTGAATCTAGCGAACCTGGTGTTATTTATGTCGTTACTAAACTGTGTCATTTAATTGCCACTAATATGCTTTAGGGATAAAACACTATTATTGTTTGAGATTCAAATCGGTATTTTTTGAAAATCTCTATTTGCTATTGGTTCATTTTCTTTTATTAAGCCATTTTGCTAAATAACATATCTGCGTTTTACATGGATTTAAAACTTAATATTGTTTGAAATTTATGTTTCCACCTTTCAAGAACTTTATTTGCCAACTGTTTTGTTTGTTTTAAAGCATTTGTACTTGAAATTATTCATGAATTGCAGCTGAATCATAATCCACCCAACTTTGAGCTAGCCGAAGTACTTCTTATTGATGCTCCACTAATTGATCATCATCACTTATTACATCCATCGTCGGATGTAAGCTTCCCTTAGTTAGCTCCATTCTTCCCTGTTGTTCATTTTTTTATCCAGCAGTTCTCTTGATGTCGTCCATCCATCTGGTTTGGGGTGACCCTCTAAGTCTTTTGTGTGCTCTAGGTATCCATACTACCATTTTGCGAGTCCATCTGTTGTCCGTCTTACATGTACCGCCCAGTTCCATATTAGTGTACACAGTTGCTGTATTACGTCTGTTACTTTCGATCTTCGTCTGGTGTGGCTTGGAGTTGCGTATGTGATCTTGAAGTTTAATATTGAGCATTCTTCGCTCCATTGCTTGTTGTGTTAGTTGAATTTTATGCATTATATGTCTGTTAAGTGCCCAGGTTTCCGTCCCATATGTCAAGTCAAGTAACGTGTTGATCGGAAGTTCTTGCTTTTAGCGAATTTGGTGTACTGGATTTAAATGTAGTTTGCAACCTTCCGAACGCTACTCAAGATAGAGAAACTCGTCTGACCAAATCTGCTTTTAAAGTATTTTTGGAGAATTCGATTTTTTTCGTAAGTATATGTATAACTTGTGTTTTCTATTATTTCGTTGTCTATAATTTTTTTTATTTGTTCTGAGCTTGTTCGTCAAGTATTTGGTTGTGATACCTATGTTTAGCGAACTTTTTCCACTGTCTGAGTGTTTTTCACATGACGTTTCGGGAGTCCTTGATCTACTCTCGTCATCAAGTGTGCCTTTCTATGTTTTTTTTTCACTCGCGACCGCTGATCACTTGTGATTACGAGTGAGTCACTCTTACCATTAATCCACCAGCGCCGCCACATACTTATATATAAACATATCGTTATACGTCACCGGCCTATGTACAGCAGACTATGGGCAGTAGACTATTTTTTTATTTCCCTGAGCAGTAGTTGCATCCAAATGAGGTTTATTTCTGCGCTAGCCTGGCTAATTGTTTTTTTTGCCCGTTCTATGCATGTAGCTCCCTTCACCTTCCACGGAACCGGATTTCTTCTTTATTGGTGCGTTATGTCATTGTATCCGATGGTCTGCGTTCCAGACGTGTGATCTTAGATTTGGTGGTACGCTGGAGTTCAAGGTAGTTGTCCAGACCTATTATAAAGCTGTTTTTTGAATTGTTACATTAAACACCGGTCTGTTATGGGATATGTACCGTTTGTTTGTGTACACTCGTGCCTACTCCGGGGTTTGAACCAGTGGTTGCTGATCACTTATGGTCACGAAACTGTCACTCTTACTACTGAGCTACCAGCGTTCCATATAATTTTTTTTCTAAACGTATATACAAGGTGATTTACATCAGGAAGCGAAAAGTGAAAATTCGTGTTTGGGATTAACTATTAAGCAAAACATATGAAACAACTTTTTTTCGACCGGCCTTAGTTTTGGACATCTTGAGATAGAAAATGTTCTTGTATTTTCTTCCATGTACGCAATAGTATGCCATGGAAATTTCTTGGAAACAAAAAACTTTAGTAGCCTTTGACAATTGTTCTTAATTTTAGTGGAAAAAAGAATTTTGCCAAGAATCCAGTTCAGCAATGAAGAATACCCAGATATTATTTCTGTTTACAGCTTTTGCAACGGTAATGATTTAGAAAGCTGTTTGGAATATCAAAGAAGATTTCCAAGAAGACGTCAATCATCTCGCCGCATATTTTCCCATGAATTTAAGAGACTGCGACAATGTGCAATTGGTAATCAGTCATATTGGTGGGGTGGTGGTAATCTACGAAACAACGCTGCAAGATAATATTCAGTTCAGAAAATTTGCTGCTTCGATCGGATAAAAGTATACATATATAGTACATAACTATTTTTTGCTTAAAATGTACCTAATCCTAAACAGGAATTTTAATTCTTTGCCTCCTGATGTTAATCACCCCGTATACAGGACATTTTTCTTTTTTGTATACATACAAGCTATATATACTTTTATAAAAGAAACGTATCAACGCATTGTTTTAGTGCTGATTATAGATGGTTTTAGGCAACCAACATTACGCCCCACCAAATAATAGAGAGAGGTAAATCCTCATACTGAGAGGTTTTGGTCAATGGGTATCATAAGTATGTTTGTGAATAAAACACAAAATTATATATTGAATATCAATTATTTTTTAATGAAGTGATTATATAAAAACAAAATATCAACAATACACAACTCGATATTTTATCGAAAATAAGTCTCTCCCTATGCCCAAGCTACTACCTTTGTGATGTCATTTTAACATTTCAACCTTTTCGTCTTTGCTGTACTAATGTGGTTGTATTAAAAATAAGAATTTTATACTAAACTCTGCTACTAAAAAAATAACAAATAATTGCTACTAATTTGAAGAAGCTTAATTTTGAAATGTAGTGTATAGTTGGTTGCCTATATATTGAAAAAGAAGAACAAGAATGCGTAGTAGTCTATATGCAGTAGGCTATTTTGTTTCTCTGCGCAGTAGTGACATCCAAATGGGAATTTTTGCATTTAATTCTATTGTATGAATTACAGTTTATTTACGCTGTGTAAGTCCTTATTACCTATATATCTAGATTTTTCCTCCATTTTTTATTATCCCTGGTTTTCAATTATCCGTTCATCTGCTCCCGATCATTACCGCAGATAGTCGAAAGTGCACTGTACTGTTAATCCGCTTGCCTAGACTCTACTTAATAAACAAAACAAATATTTTAAAGCACCTTACTAGAATTGGCTAAAAATAAGTTTTTAAACTGATAATGAAAGGACGAGTATATATAAAATAAACAATTGGAATGTATATTGTATACACAGAACACCTATCAAACGAAAAGATTGGAGTTCCAATATAAGAACAATCAACTGTACTTGCATTAAAATGATACGAAGAGTGGCACGTATTTTTTGTTACTATCTTTTGAAGCCACCACATAGGTGGCCTTACTATATTTAAAATAGTTTTTACGCTTTTAAAATTGCATTGTAAATAAAAAAAAATACAAAGAAACTATTTTAACGTATTTAGTATAGAAATTAATTATGTACAAAATCGGTTAAAAATATCTTAATGCTGTTTTAATCAGCAACGAAAAAAATTGCCGTCTATGGGATTCGAACCTGAGGAATCTGATTGTTACTCGGACACATTAACCACTCCCCTGTAAAAGCGTACACATCATGTTTGTTTGTGGCGGCGTTATAAGAGACGCGCGATACGACGGCGGATCGCAGCCGATCATTGCCGATGAAAAGGTCACACACGTGTATATATAGGCATAGGGGAAGTATAAACGGAGTAAGTGCACCAAGTTTCAATCAAGTTCTTTGAAAAAAAAGTAGTGAGCAGTGTATGGCATTTTTTCTAGAAAACCGCAGACAAGAAAAAATGCTTTTAAGCATCATGGCAAGCACTACCTATTACAAAGTGTTATCTGCTTTTCCATTATGTCGGTTGCACCCTGTGTATATTACTGTTCTGAGTTAATTCTCGACAATAACTGTGGTTCCCATAAAGTGGTATTAAGTTTTAGTTTACGAAAAGCTAGGCATATTTTTGAAAATCTTTTTAATCGGGGAAAATGTTAAAATGAACTTAAATCATAGAGAGAGAGAGAGAGAGAGAGAGAGAGAGAGAGAGAGAGAGAGAGAGCGAAGAAAGATCCTGTATGTAAATTACCGTATTTGAAATAAAAGGTTTAGCATCAGTAGAAAAATAAGTGTAAATTAGCTTAACAACGATGACTAACTGCGATATGAGCAAATAAATTTTAGTGAAAGTTGCAGTCCAGACAAAAGCTCAAACGTGTTCGGGTGTTCTGGGGCTGTATCGATTTTAGAACAGAATAACGTTTTTACACTTAAAAAGAACTGTTCAGAGCGCATTACTATTTGAGTAACTCATCTGGTTTTTGCGTTTACCATTCAACCAGAGGGTTTCCGTTTTAGGTCGGCGAGAATTTATTTATTACCCTAACTCGACCCGCGGCTCATCCACTACAATTAATTTCATCGAAATAAGCAGTAATCCGCGCTCTCCTATCGCTGTGCAGTTTCAATGTTTTTATACCGTAACGAACCGTTCGGTAAGAGATAATATTCGACAATTTCACTGGTCCTATTTCCATTTAACTTGCTCTGCCCTCGTTTTGCTGACGAAGGATATTCTGTTGCAGCAAAGCGTGACCAAAATCGCAACGAGTCTCCAAAATAATTTACGATTAATCACTCGACCGCCGACTGCAAAATTTATACATCTGAGTATCAGTGGCGTGGTTACCGAATATCGCAGCAACCCTTGTTCATTATCTGTCACCTTGATTGAGAATGAATATTGCAAAAGAGCATCTAATTTTGTGTAGATTGTTAACTTTTTAAAAATAGGTTTGGTCAGTAGCTGACGTTGCTAAATTCCAAACAAATTGTTGATTAAATAACCCTAACCCTTAAATTAGGTACGATTAGAAACTTTTAATGGCCGTTTCCTTTGACATATCATCATCGTCTATTAATAAAATGTCAAAAAGCAATCAGTTTGAAGTAGCTCGTAAAATAAACTCGGAGATGAAGTTTTCATGTCTACACAATCCAATATCCGCTTCAAAATACAAGTTAACGTTGTTATAGAACTTTAAAAGATGTGCAAATGAAGCGCATCAAGTTTTATGGAAACCTAATTTATTTCCTCCGTAATACTTCGGTTAGTTTATAATTTCTAAATCTTCGTGCACTCGATTTATTTTTACACCCGCCATAGCTTGAGCCGTAAGTTAATTAGTGTACGTCGTCCATGTTAAATTCAAAGCTGACAGAATGAAGAACTTGTTATTAAGTAATTAGGATAGTGCTAGAACTGCCAGTAACGACGAGACCGATTGACATGCATATAATAGAATTACAATTGCTAAGTAAATCACCTTCAGTTAGCTGCATATATCGGAAGAATATACTGAAAGTGGTTTTTCTACAGTAAAGGCTGCAAAAATGAAATGTCTGCAGTATAACAGCGATGTATATGATAAAGCAGTAAAAATACCTAAAAGTTCTTTCCGCACCTCAAACTATGAGAAACGATAGAGTTGAAGGGTCAACCAAAACGTTATTTCAAAAAGTATTTCTACGCCACACATCCATACACTTTACACATTACAAAGTTAGTAGTAGTAATCTTCCAATAATGAAAATTTGTCAGGGGGAACACTACAAGGTGTATGAAGCAGAAAAAACATTAACGTATTCTTGCTCTTCTGCGTATTAGAATAAGATGATTTTGGAGGCTTAGGCAGCCATTGTCATTATGTAACGAACGAGAATTGGACCGTGTCATTGTTGAGTTCTTCTATTTCAACAATGACGTAGTTCAATCCCGGAAGTCTTTCGTTATATAGAAGGAGATATTGATGTATACGCCATGACAATCTAATAAACCACGGTCGCCTTTGAGTGGCTGTAGATTTTGGTTATCACGTTGCTAAGATTTCGCAACCATTATATGTGACACCATCTGGGACCGTTTCGGCCTTCTATTTTACTTTGTAGTATTCATTGGAGGAGGTGATATTTGTCACTACGTATGACTTGGCCAACATATTCAAGTGGCGTAGTTTTTGGCCATGCTTGAAGTACCGCGTCATTTGATACATAGTGAATCCATGGGATCCTCAGCATGGGGCGACAACACCACATCTCGAAGACTTCTTAGTTGTTTGCACGTACCCTCGGTAACCGTCCACGCTTCGACAACAAATTCAGAAATAGATTCAACCATTTTGCTGAATGCGTTTCGTACCTAATTTCTTGTGTATGATCCCAACCTTTGTTCAACATGCAACCTAAATATATTGCTATGATCACATTCTAGTAGCCTCATATGTAAAATAATAATTTTTAATAATGTATAACATAACCAACAATACAGATATTTAATGTAAAAATGTCCAGAAAATGTAATACTTTAGATTTCAGATTTGTCATAAATAGCAAACATTGTAAATAATTGTCAGGATGATGTTTTTAGAATAGCATTATTTTTGTGTAAAAACAAATTAAATTAAAAGTGTTTTTAGAATAGCATTATTTTTGTGTAAAAACAAATTAAATTAAAAGTAAGCTTAGCATTTCATGCAACTAAAATAAAACACTGTAAATAAAACAAAACTGTTGGGGGGCAGCTTCTTGTAAGAGTCAGTTGTGTTTTGCAAAGTTCCCCAATAAACGATATTTATGTGCAATTAAAAATACTGAAGTTAGCAAAAATTGTGTTTTAATTGAGAGAGTGTGCCCAGGGTGTTTTGTGAAAGTTTTTCCATTGTATTGAGTTTCAGCAAATGGTAGTACGAGGCATTAATTGGTCCGACTGCATCCCAGAGTATTTCAAAGTGCTTTTACCGAGGTCGAGCCAGTTTTGTAAGTGCCTCGCGAGGTACCTAAGCGAGCAGTGTACGTGTGGAGCAGTGCACCCATCAGTAAAAGCCATCCAAAAGGCCATTCAAGTGCAAGCCGATATACAGGTGTTGTTCGAGTATAAATTCTTGCCTTGCTAACAGCGGGCTGGTTACGACTTCCTGTCCTGAGCATCGTTGGACGTCCAGCGAGGGTACAGGTACCCCGAGCAGCATCGTAGAAGCCACCAAATGCTAGATTTTACGTGCTAAAAATTGTATTTTGTGGAGGTGTTTGTTTGGCGTGGGATTTGCAATCAACTTCCAGCGTAGCGTCACTAGAAGTCAATTGTTTTGTGACGCGATATACTTACAGTGAATTTTTCTCGCATAGCAACAGCGGTCACTGCGTGGATAAAAACAATTTAAATAAAACACCGATTTCTTTACGTTCTTTCGACACTAGCCGTCCATCTTGGAATTAATGTGAGTGACGTCAGGTACAGATACCGCGCATGAATATTCCCGTCAGCTAAATATCGTAGCATACAGACAGCGTACAAATAATTGTATTAGAACTTTAAATAATTCATAGCAAATTATTAATCTACATTTGAATGTAGCGACCTAATTTGCAGATATAGAATCATAATTAAAAATTAAAAATTAGAATAAAACAAACAAATTAATAGCAGGGCAAATTACAAAAGTGGTGAATATAATTAGAGCAGATTTAGATTAAATTATTTAGAATTGTCAATTACATAACAATATATAATACGTCTAGAAAGTATCTAGAATTTTATAGTTTTAAGAAATGTCCGGTAACTTCCTTTTAGAAAGTCCTGGTCCTCTAAAATTTTGTGTGCGTATTGTCAGAGTAGTAGATCATAGATAAAACAAAAGACAGGTACTTTAATACTTGTATGTTATTTCTAAAAAGCTAAAAAATAATAACTTTTTTCAAATACTTTATGTAATTGTTTCGGTTACTGGAGGTGTGGTACAATATTATTAACGTAAAGTGGTGATTATTGTTGTTGTTTTTTGCTGACTACTAAAATTTATGCTCTTTTGCAGTTTAACTTCATGTCGTATATCGTCACTTATACTACTCAGTCTATTAACCTCAGCGCTATCAGATATTAACACCGTGTCATTAAATCGTTGATCATTTCGTCATTGATGAATGATGGAATTATTTATATCAATGAATAATATAATTGCAAGGTAATATGCCCTTTCATACAATTAATCATAACTATTTATTTAAATTTTGAATAAATTATCTCTCATCTCATAGTTGGGTATTCTACATGATAGGCATGAATACTAATGGGATAAATTCACAAGTATAACAAATGCACAAATTAAATAACCTACAAATGTTTCACAATATTTGCAGGCAGTTCATATAATTACAACAAACCAAATAGAAACAATACTACAGATAAATATCATTCAATGTTTTATTTTATAACATATTTTTTTAATGCAAACCTCTGGTCTTTTGGGCTGCCAATGCTCATTAATTTTCTATAGGAGTGGGCCCCAAATTCCGGTTTGCAGTAGCTGGCTGTCACCCTCCAACCCTTCCGGCTCCAACCCGCTGCAGTTGCAGATTCCCACCTACGGTTAGTTCTCCCCTGGCTGTTGTACGTCCTGATCGTCTGTTTATATCAATAACATCACCTACGCTTCTAGGTATAGCTGCTCGATCCTCAACCACCACCAGATGCACCACAAACAGCACCAGCCATGGTAATTATTTGGAAAACGAACGCACTAACCAAATTCCAATTCAAAACCACAAAATAGAGGCAAAAAGTATTTTTATATATTCAATAATAAATTACTTTTTTTTATAGGCATTTCTTAAATTGGTTGTTATTTATCTACCCCTTGGTTACTTCCCATTTTACAGTTCTTTTTTGTGTACATGCTATTATCTAATAAATCTAATTTTATTTATAGCTGTCATTTTTCACAATATTAACTTTTAATATATGGTTGCACAAAATTGTATTTTTATTACATGTAATACATTTAATTAATAATCTTCCTTCCATTTCACTTGCATGTTGCTATCTTATAATCTTATACATTTTATGTGATATCATATGCATCTTATTAATTACCATAGGTTCATGTTGTCGAATTTGGTATTACATTCTTTTGAATTAACGTGTATTGCATATTTTTTTACTGTGAAATATTGTAACTAATTTGTGCTAATGCAACTTCATTATTATTATTCTTTATTTACATTAATTCAGTGCTCAGTTATCCAATCTGTACATGATATATACACATTATTTTTAACATTCTTTGCATAAAAATACCCTAATAGTTAATCTTTACAATTATGACTTTGTACGATCAACAATATTATCAATTCAGATCATAGTTTTGAATTTTAAGCAATCATTGAAAAAGTACCAATCACCACAGAATTGTATTGGGTATGGTACCATAGCATTATATATGTTCATGGCTGATATTAAGAAATATTTTCAGAACGTGGCCATGAAATTAACTACCCAAAGGTCCAAGTGTTTGGTGGAATTTGTTTTCTTTGGGATCGGCATTAAAACAAATACGAACCAGTCACTCGTGTCCACTGGCATAGTTTTTCTTGGTAATTTTGAATATAACTTTAATTTGCTACAATTTTAATAACTTCAGAATTTCCTCATGAATCTGGTTTAAACCAGTTGCTTTATTGCTTTCAAGGTGACTTAGTGCCACAGTCACCTTTCAGGACCTGAAATCTTCGCAGAGAGACATACCGAAGTCGTTGCCATCGGATAGTTCGTATGTTTTTGAATACGTTCATCTGTCAGTTAAATGTTAAATGACATGTAGTTTAGTATTGACATCCGGTTGAACAAGTTAAGAAGTTCCCGTTTTTTTAAACGGATAAAGTTGAAATTCTCCTCGTGATTAAATACCTTACAAAAAGGGGTTTAACTGTGAATACCATAAAAGCTGATGTGAACGATGAGTTGGAGCAAGTATGCCCCATCACTACAGTGAACGAGTGAGTTCTGATGTTTAAGTGTGGACGTCAGAGCTGGGAAGATGACCTCCGCAGTGGACGCCCGTCAGCCGCAGTTACTGCAGAAGTCGTAGACAAAGTCAAAAATATTATTTTAAACGACCGTCATCTTAAAGTGCGTCAAATAGCCGAAGCCACAGGTATCTCCTTGTATTCTCCGAATATGGCTTCCAGCTACTAGTTTTCGTACCCAAACCTGAATAAATTCTTAGCCATTAAGAATTTTCAGTCAAATCAGAAAGTGATCCTATTTTAAAATTAAAATAAAACACTGCTGGAGCATGTGGTTTGAAAATATCACAATTCGTTAAAACCCCTCACCGCACAAATATTTAACAACTGCTAAATACGTATTAAGACAGCCAAGCCGCCATCATCAGCAGCTAAGAAAAAACTAACACAGCACAATGGCAACGATATGCACGTGACCAAATCACGAATTAAAATTGTTTAATGAGTTCGTAGGAGAATGTTAAAAATAAAATCCATTTTACCCCTAAAGTGAATACGTCACACACTCCTCGTAGTATGGGATTGATTTGATCCTCGTCATGCAATAGTAATTCCATGTACTTTTTTTCTCTACGCAATAGTTATTGTCAAAGTTCAGTATCCTATTAATGTTCCTTTGTATGTGTTTCTTTGGTTTTCTTGTGTAGATTGAAATGATTATGTCCTGCTTGCAGAGTCTCAATTATTATGCATTTTCTTAAAACCAGGTCTCTTTCGCGTCTTTGCCTTTTCTGAACACTCTTGTATCGAGTTTGCTTTATTTTTCTTTGTTGTTATTTCTATACGCCCTTCCTTCTACCACCAGGTCAATGGCCTCCTATGTCATCCATTTTGGTGTTTCTATAATTTTTCCTACCTTTACTCTTTTGATCTTATTCTGCAACTCTTCGATCTAAATCTTAGCACTGCGTTGTTATTAAAGTTCGTTTTACTTGTAAATTTTTAATGCTTTATTAAAATTTGGATGTCTATTTTTGCGGTGTTTTTCTTCGAATTTTTATGTGTTGTTGCTTGAGCTAGTAGAATATTGTGATCTGAGGGGCATCGACAGCCCTAATAAACCGTGATAAAAAGCCAAAACACCAATGTACCAACTGACGTCATTCAGGAGCGATACAATAAGCGGAGGTGGAAAATTATATCGATTGGAAGAAGGAGGACTGACGTAATTTATTTTTAAAACTTGTTACATCCATAACAATATAATTTAAAGTAATGAAGCCTATTTTTAGACACTGTCATGTCATATATCTAAGTTCTGGCAGCTTTATTTATCACTTAACATTTTAATTGCAAGTTGAAGCCCTTCCGACTAACGTCAGACTTATGTTTTAAATTATGAAGTAATTATATTAAAATTATAGTTAGTTAAAATTATAGAAATTGTTATCCCGTAGTAGCTTTAAAGTAAAGGATTGTTGCATTAGGCGAACTAAATCGATTACCATACTGTGCTTAAAATATGTAAATTTATAACACCGATTTGAGAAAAAGAAAACCTCTACTTACTGTAACTTGTTGACAATTCTTATGAAAATCTTATTAAGTAGAACGGGCCCACAATTACAGTACGGAGCTTAATGGAGAAATAATTACAAGCTTGCCTTTTACACGGATTTAATTACGTGTATGACAAGTATGACACATTCATTAGCACGATTAAGATTATGCCGTTAGGGCAGCGCCGGGCTGACAAGAAACTTTTTGCTATTTCTAAGCTGGCATTTAGTTCAAATGGTTTTAAACACTTTTAAATACAATGAAGTATAGTTACTTTTATTACTCAACAAGCCTCATTCAACGTGGAAATGATTTCTATATTGGACGCAGACGTGCAAATTGATATAAAATACTTGGCCACTAATATTTACATTTTATTCTACTGAATACATGTCTGGCTAAAATTAATTAGGTAGTCTAAAGTTTCTAGATAAAAACGAAATTATCATATGCAATTGTTTCCAGGAATATGTAACTTTCAAACGAAATGAATTGGTTAATACCGTTGTCATTTTGTGTTTAATGCATATTGTTGTCGTGTGCACAAGCTTAGAAAACTCATTTGACGTTCTGCTTCTTCTTCCTTTCTTTTTTTGGCTTCTTCTGTCGAAATTCGGGTATAGACTTCTTTTGCTTTTTCCCAGCTTCTATTTCTTGCTAGTTTGTTCCTAACATTTTTCTTGTTTCTTTGCATGACAGTATTTGGGGTCTTTCTACTGCCCATGTTAATTTTGAACGAGAGCGGTTGATCATCCAGGAGACGTGTCCAGCCCATTTCCACTTTTTTATTGCTATGCAGAAACCTATGTCTTACATTTTTATTTTTTTTCGTATGTTAGTCACGACGTCTCTGGTCAAAACCTAGGGATCAGTTCCATATTCTACGACTGATACTGGGCATCAATCGACAATCGACACCAGCCGTCTTTTGCTTCTGTGTTATATTCGACTTTATTGATGTGCTTAACTTAGCAAAGGCTAGCCATCCTAGCTTAATTGTTTCTCTTTAGTTATGCTTTGTAGGTTTTCTTTTCCATTGTCAGTTGTACTAAATATATATCATAATGCTCCTTATGTATTTCTTCGCTATCTACTGTACTTGTGTTTCGTCCTTTTTTCGGTAGTAATAACCTTTGTCTTACTTGTCATTATCTTTAACCCAATTTTGTGTTATTTACTAACTCGTCGACTATATGCACTCTGTACTCAAAAATGTGTATATCGTGCTTTTCCAAATTAAAAATTTTGAACACGCCTTTCAGTATAAGAGTATATAATCGAGAGGACACCTTGCCTCACTCCTTCTTTTATTTTATTGGTTTAGCGTGCATGCTGATTCTCATTCTAGGGTTTTTAGTTCCGTCTTCTGAAAAACAAAGGAAGTATTGTAATCTTTTCAGGGTCCTTGGACGATGAAAAACATGTTTTTCCAATTCCGTTTGTCTATCTCTGTCTGTATGTCCGCCTGTTGGCGGTATAGCACAAAAACTATTTTTTTGAAGAAAACGATATTTTGTATGTCCATTATATGTCTATCTGGCTTTAAACTATATAGGTCAGGTTTTTACCCTTAATGAAAATGGGACCCAACAGATACAGGGTAAATGTCGTAAAAAGGACAAAAACGTGCAACGATCAGCATGTCCTGTATAAAGCAGCTGTAAGCACAAATAAGATGCTCGTCGTCATGGCCGAATGAGATTAGCAATCGGGTCCGTCCGGGGTGCTCCCAGGCACTGAAATCCCATCGGCAGAATTCTTTTTAATTTGAAAATTGATGTAATATGCATTACCATTTGTTTCCTGTTATTGTTTCAGTATTATTAGGAACATTAAGATATTATTTATGTGGTGCGCTCTTGCAAGGCAAGTACCGTTATTTTATACTGAGAATTTAAGTTTGGGCTAAAGAATGAATACCTGAAAGTTAACATGCATAGTTTTGAAAACCTTGACATATTATTTTATTAATGACAACATTGGTAAAGTGATTTTTAACATTTAACATAACAACAGATTTTGCATTAATTAGAGCCTGACATCATTTCGGCATGCTGGAAATAAGGTGACTGACTTGCTTTTAGAGTATTAACGCCCATTGCTATTGTAAAGCATTTTCAAGTTCTGGATGAATATGTATGGCATCCGTGATAGGTTTAAGTCGTCATCAAAATTGTGTCCCTCCTGTTGAGCAAATTGTTGCACTAAGGACTGGAGAATATTCGTAATGTATTGATTTGCATCAAGAAACTCTTCGATAAAAACGAGCTCCATTTTACGTTTAGCAGAAATTCCACCCCATATAAATTGTACCACCTTTGTATCCACGGACTTCCTGGCTATAACTAACACGTTCGTTTTTACCAGTTCGCGCTACACTCTTGTTCTTCTGCTATCAGGCCGAAATCCAAACCCTGATTCGTCAGTAAACATTACCTTCCCCCATTGTTCTTCGCCCCATAGAGCGTGATCTTGTGCTCAATCTACACGAACCCCGCCATTTCCTGGACGCAATGCAGGAACTCTAAGTGGACGGCGTGCATAAAGCCCAACCTCATGCAATCCGTTTCTGATTGTTTGATAGCTAACATCTATTCCATGAGGTTTTCACACCTCGAAAGAAGTAGGGTATGAGTACGGTTACGCCTGGCTTTCAAAGTTATATAACGATCCTGAGCTGCAGTTGTTTTTCTGCTTCTGGATGTCTTTCATCCACAGGTCCAGTTTGTCGGTACCTTTGCCATAATCTGCAGATTACGACTCGAGAGATGTTTAACCTGCCAGCAACGTCGACTTGACGATTGCACCTTCAAGTATCCTCACAGTAGAGATGGGCGCGTGAGTGAATTTTCGCTCACGTTCACGGCGTGACACGCCACTCACGACGTGACACGCAGCTTTTATTTCAAAATTTAAATTCAGATAGAACAGAATGTTCAAATTTAAAACCAATGAAAAAACCCTAAAGAGAACTAAAAATATGTTTTGCACCTGACATAATTTACGTGATATGTTGCAATCATAATAGTTGACATAAAAAGAAAAAAATGAAAATTGACTACATTAACTTCGACAATGGATAAATACTGATTTCTCGCAAATATATTTCTTGCAGCTGTCTTCAAAGACATTACTTTTAATACTAAAAGCTGTCATTGGAATTGACGTTTCCCTTATTGGTATGAGTACAGAAGGTATATGTTGCTAGGCAACACTTTTAATTCGTTGGTTTGAAAGTACTTTTACGTACAAGGATCAAAATTTTCAGCTTTAAAGCGAGTATACGAAAAAACATTACTTTTATTAGAATAAGTTCATCTACACAAGTACTACACAATAAATTGCTTTAAAAATATCATCTACACATCTACACAATACATTTTTGGTTTAATAATAAAACGTAATTAACAGTTTCAGCGTTAGCCGAGTATAAAAAACAAACCATTACTTTTATTAGAATAGTAAGTTCATCTACACATCTACACACTAAAATGTTGATTTAAAAGTAATATGTAATCAACATTTTCAGCGGTACGTCGAATTCTGCGCTCTTCTATAACATTCGCCCAGCTGTAGAAAATACTCTTTGGCTTGTAGCGGAACTTGCCGGTATGTTTAAAATTTCTCAAGTGTTTTTAACAGTGGCGTATTTACACTGTTTTTCCAAAATCCTAAAATGTCAACCGAATTTTAATTTAACATACTAATTTAGTTTTGTTTCGACATCATCCTAATTACATGTGTCATCGTCAGAGCTATCTCTAAGTGTATAAAGATAAGAATCTGATGCTGATGTACCAGTTTTGAGTCGTTTGCTATGTATTTCATCATTATCATCTATAGTTTTATTTGCATTATAATCTTCTCTTTTATGTGAAGGTATGAACGTTAAGGATTTATAATTAGGGTCCAAAAATAAAGCCACATAATGTAACTTGTTTGGCACAATTTGTGATTTAATTAATTTAAAAGTTGCTGCACCATGCAGTTTTTATTCGTTACTAAATATTTAACGTGAAATTAACGTGAAACGTGAATCACGCCTTGGAAATTTTCACTCACGTTCACTCACGTTCACGTCACGATTTTCAAATATTAGTCACGTTCACGACGTGACACGCCGTGACACGACGTGACACGACTCTTTTCACGTCAAGCGCCCATCCCTACCTCACAGCACGTAACTTTTCCTCTCCCGTCAAATGAGGACGTTCCATTATAAGCTTCCAGTCAAACAGAGAAGAAATAAAAGTAAAAAGTTCAGAAACCCTTCCCTCCAAGACTAATTACCAGAAAAATGCATCTCGACCACTCTGCATGGTTCAGCGAAGTGTGCCACGCAAAGTTGTTGACTTGGCGCTCTATATTCTTTTGATACTGCTTATGACAATTAGGCAAATTTATTACGCATTCTCTATGCCCACGGCCCGTGTCCGGAAGTTTGATAGGAGCTAATCATTTTTAATATTAACGAGTTAGGCCGTTAACATTGGGCACTTTTCGTTATTGCTACATTTAACCCAATACTATTGTAACAAAGTAACTCTAAAATTGAATCATGAATTTATTTAGGTCATAAATCAAATCGAATTGTAAATTGTGAATGGAGTAGAATTGCTAATCAACTTTAATAAATTATCGAATTCAAAAGCTAACTGATCAATTTGTAGTATTTAATGCATCGCCCTATACAAGAAAAACATTTCTTTAAAGATATAGAAGATGGGCTCTGCAATAAATTCCATTAACAGATTGTGATTTTAGTGCGGAATTGAACGGAACGAAATCGATAAATCGATTTTTGCCTGAACGCGTACACCTCGCATGAATGCGGCACTCTCTGTGTGAGACTCGCTAACTCAATCATATTTTTGAAAAGCTTATCTGATAATTTAACACATTAGCAAATTGAAAATAAGAATATAGTACATTGTAACACATGGATAAAGCGAATTTAAAAAGCAAAAGGGGTTAACTAGCATTGTATTCCAAACAGCTATGCTAGATAACTTACAAAAATCGTTACGCCATTTTAATTTATTTTTAATCACGCAATTTCCCAAGCATCAAAAGGGGGGTAGTGCTCAATAATGGAAATTTTATAGTGATTCTGAACTAATCTCCTAGGAACCAAGCTAATTCGGCAAGCTTTATTAAAGTGTAGGCTTTAGAACTTTGGCAGGCTTCGCGTACACCACTCGATTAACCACATATCATCACAGAATTAACAATCTCTAGATTTATTAGACACACAAGTTAACATAATCCTGCCTTCTTTTTGTTGATCTAAACTTTGAAAAGGCAATAAACTGCCCCTCACAACCTGGGGTAAATTTGTATTTTCATTACTCGCGTAGATTTTAACAGTTATTTGTAACATCGTTTCTGATTCACTTTAGAAACATTTTAAGCGCATGTCATAGTCCCAATTTCGGATTGTAGGGCCACATCCTGCGTCAGCTTTCTACAAACATATCTTAGCTTGTAATGGATTGTTTGTGAAAATTTTACAATATGTTGATATTAATTAACAGTTAAGCATGTCTCTGTGTTGAATTTATAAGAAAAAATACTTAGATTTTGCACAAGAATAATAACCGATAATTAAAACACCTTTTAAAGAGCATCTTTAAACACTCAAAAATTAACTGTTAAAAACGAAGAGCTAGAGGGGAGTGGTAGGAATCGAGAACTCCAGATGGCATACGTGCCTATAACAGATTGACTTACACTTCAAAAAGCTCTGGAAGAACTTCGAAATTCGACATTCCACAAATACGTCACCAAGCTACCTGAGAATGATAACTATATCTGGAGAGGAACCAATATATTTAAAAAACCCAGCAGCAATTAGGAATGTAAATGGGGAATGGAGCAGAACTAAAATTAAGAAAAATAAAAAACCTTTCACTATTTTTAAAACGAAGGACCTGATCCCAAAAATGAAGACTTCAAAATTAAAAACTCTATGGATGTGCCATGTCCCATGTCTCTGTATAAAAATCAATTATACCTACGGTGAACTTTGAAATATGGAAATTTATCAGAACAATGCTCCAGGACATGATTTTGTAACTGAAGATGCTACAGATTTATCCAGACAAGGCAATTGTACCAATGACGACAATATACAATTGCATGGTGGGTTAGTCTTGCTTTTCAATGTTTTGGAAATTTTCCCAAATTTATATTATATAGAAACCTATAAAAACACCAGAAGAACGATTATCTTATAGAGTGATTAGTTTGAAAAGTTTCTATTGCGTAGGCTTCGTAAGGACGTAGGCCTCTTCCAGTCTAATCAGCAGTTTCGATTTCAAGAAAAGCACTCGATCATATACCAAACACAGAATTGTAAATTAAGTTGCCCAAGCACTCAAGAAGAAATAATATTGCGCTGCGGTATTTTTAGAAGTTACTCTATAAACTATTGAAAATATTGTTGTTACATATCTATGGCCTTTTCCTAACATCTTATAGATGTGACAGATTTTAATCTGTAAAACGCAAGATGCCTTGTCCAACCTTTATCCCATACAATTCGATGCCCCACAGGGCAGTATCTGTCAACTCAATCTATACTGCTGATACTCGTATATCAGGAATAGACAACAACCTAATCTCTAATTTTGCTGATGATGCTGCCACCTTATCCACGTACATAGGGCCGAAAATAACAAACGAACATCTCCAACATTATCTAGATATAATTAATGAATGGTTGAGTAGATGTCGAATGTAAGTTATGTTAAGTTGGAAAAGGCCCATAGAAGTTAGCAGCACGCAGTTGAATCTAATCTTTCAAGAATTCTATTGGTTGCTTGCAAGAAGAACTAAGTTAATAATAGAATATCAAATACTTCTTTATAAATCAGTTTTAAAACCTATTTGCACTTATGGACGTCGGCTATGGGGTTACACCAAATAGTGCAACATAAGTATCATGCAGCGCTTTCAATCCAAACTACTTCCTGCAATGATAGACATACCATGGTACATCTCTAACCGAACTATCTATGAGGATCTCAAAATACCATGCGTCCTAGAAGAAATTCAGAGATTTTCCGAAAAGTATCATGACACTGTCTCGGTGCATCCATTTCAAAACATAAAACATTTCCAGAAGATTGTAAAATCCCAATCTGTGTTAAGTCACCCATTCGGAAAGTTAATCACTGAATAAATTCTCCATCAATGTTACTTCCGTACACAGGTACAACTATAAAAATACAGTCTTACAGTAGCGAAAGCAAAGTAATTGAATATTTTCCTGGTGTTAGTGGTCCTACTGATTTATATAAAACGAAGAGCTACATCAATAAGCGCTTTATTGAAAATGAAGAATGAGTAGAATCAAGAAGATACTGCTATTCTTCCAACATTGAAATCATTCAACAGTTTCCTTGAGGAAACCGTCTCCCTGCCTGGAAATTAACCCTACACTCAAACGATTGCGAAAGAACATAACATTGTGCCCATAAACTTAATTTAAATCAAACACGCATGGCATGGAATGAAGAAGCCGTACCAACTCAATAAGAAATCAACACGATTGTATCAATATACAATAGAAAAGTAATACGCACCCAAATAACTATAGAGCGAGCACTAAAGATATACACAAGAGTCTTGGAACGAGGACTGAGAGAATAGTAAAACTTACATTGGAGGAAAAACAGCCATCCGGGATGTTGGTAGACAAACACATGAACAGATGTATCTAGTGTGAACTATCATAACAAAAATCATATCCGTATAGAAACCAACATACCGAGTTTTTATGGACCGGACAGCTGCTTTAGTTACTGTACCACGAAGAACTAAGAGAAAACTGCAGGATGCAGTCACAGAGTGCAGTAATATTAGATGGAAAAGGTTAGAGAAAGAAAAATTAAAATAAGGGAATTATTAAAGAATAAAATGAGTAAAATAACGAAGATGGTAATAAAATAATCTACTGTAATGACAAACAAATAGAATACGTACAAAGATCGAGTATTTAGGAATGACAATCGATAGTAATGAAAAGATAAACGATAAAGCAATAAACGAATAGAAGAAGCAATTTGCATATACATACTATCAATTGAGCAATAATTTTATTGGAAAAGGAGAAGTAAAGTCAAAATCCAAAACCCAAATCTATAGTGAAATATTTGTACCCACATTAGCTTATGCAATACAATGGACCTTAACAGAAAAAACATAAATCAACATTACAGACAGCTGACATGCTGTATTATAGAAAAGAGATAGGGAAGACAAGACTGGATCACGGAATACTCGAAAGAGGGAGAAACTTGAAATGAGATCACTAATGGAACAAATCGAACAAAACAGCTGAAATGATACTGACACGTATCAAGAATTAATGAGTGAAGAAAGTTGAAGCAGGTCATCCCGGCAAGAGTGAAAGGAAATTCTGAAATGAAGAAGGGGATCCCCCCAAACTGCAATGGCTGAATAACGCCATGGCCTTACTACGATTGAAAAAATTCACAATAGCTTTAAGAAACTGCATTAGAACAGATTATGGATAAAAAACTGTTAATTGAATAGTAAGCATATCTTTGATCATTTTGCTAAACGTTTGATGCTATTTAATCTACACTAATATCGTCCTGTATTAATATATAATTTCAGATTAAACACAATTCTTTACTAGTTTGAAATGTTTGTATAAAATCGAAAAAATGTGTTTGTCTTTCGTACGCAATCCTGAAAGACAGTGCTGTCGTTTGGGATACCACTTAGTACTTCTTTTTTTATTAACGTACTTAACCTTCCAGTGGTCGTACATACGTGCATGTTGTCTGAAGCAGTACCAATAGTTGGTAGCGAATATTATAAATTTTGCAAGGGGTAGGTGCTGCCCGTTCTACCTGTCTTCATTACTAGCAGATATGCATCTTCAGTGCTAATTTGAGTGCCGTATCTTCGACCTCTTTCCTGTGTGTGAGACCGGGGTGATACTCTAATTTTAATGTATATTTTTTATTATTAGGTATGTTTTTGTGACATAATCATTATCAATGTGTTTAGTTGTGTGATCATACGACAACAATGACGAGCGCTTGTTGAAAAGTTTTAAGTGATGCTGGGACAGAAATCAATCATGATTATGGGTCTGACGCTGAAGAATCAAATCATGAAGATGGTAATACAAACAGCACTTCTTTGTCATACATAGGTAATAGTAACAACCAATATTGTGTGTGGATGTGTGTATATGTGTATATGAGTATAGATTTTAGAACATATAACAGGCATATGTCATACCTGCCGGGAAAATCCTCTTCAAAATGATTAATTGTTGTTTTTGTGATATTTACTGGTATCCAAAAAATGTATACTTTAGTGAATATTTTCTAATTGGATTTAGTAAAAATATGATAACTGTTTAAACAACATGTAAATAAATATTTTGACTTTAACACTAGTATGTATGTGTTTCCTTTGTTATTTCCATCTTACAATAACAACATTTTAGAAAATTTTTAAAAAAATTACCGGTCCCTGAGACCGGCGTGATTACTTATGCTTGCAATACTCACGCGACCACTAAAAGCTAGATAGTTACTTCAGAACTACCATATAACCCACTAAGATACAATCAACATCACTAGACCTATGTAATCACTCGGTTTGTATGTACAAAGACAATGTTTTTTGTTTATCTGCCCCGATAGCTCATATAGCAAACATCCTATAAAACATGGGCATATTTCCTAATAAATTGAAATAAGCTAAAATTATATCTTTATATAAATGGGTGAAATTGATGATAGATCAACTTATAGACCCATTGCACTTCTCCCTATTTTGGCCAAAATTATAAAAAACTATTGCAGTTCGAATTCTAAATTTCTTTGAAACCAACCATATTTTTACGGACAGACAGTTTGTGTTCAGAAGAGGAAGGGACACGTCGGGAGCCGTGCTGAATCTCATTAATTGTATAACAGAATCATTGGAAAATAAAAAATCTTCCTTCGCACTATTTCTTAATTTAAGCAAGGCGTTCGACTGTGTCTCAAAAAGCATTTTACTCGATAAACTGGAGTTTTACGGTTGCAAGGGAGTAACTCTAAAACTAATGTCGTCCTACTTATCTGACAGATCTCAATGTGTATTTTGCAAAGGTCAGTATAGCCAGATGTCTTCAATTCAACATGGTGTCCTACAAGGAAGTGTATTGCGACCTTTGTTATTTTTAATCTATGTTAACGACTTGCTTAATGCCATCCCAGTTTTCACAGCTTTATTTGCGGAAGATACGACCTTTGAAAATCACATAGACGATGAAACTGTTGTCAATCAATTACAAACCAACATTATTAACCAAGCCTCTGATTGGTACAAGGCAAATAAGCTGTGTTTAAACCAAAATAAATTTACCACTTTACTATTTTCAAATAAACAAAATATCCGTGAAACCGTAACAGTTTTAGGCCTTACCTTGATTAACAGACTAACTTGGCAAGGACATGTTGACAATCTTTCAATTAAGTTATCAAGTACGATCTATGTAATTAGAGAAATAAAAAATCGGGTAAGCTTAGATGCTGCCATTATTGCATATCATGCATGATTTCATAGTGTAATGACGTACGATCTGATAAACTGGGGTACCTCTACACATATTAAAAAAATGTTAATTTTACAAAAAAGAGCCTTGAGAGCATTGACGGGACGAGCCAGTTAGACAGTTGTAAACCATTGTTAAAAAATATAACCTATTAACGCTACCGTCAGCAATACTATATTGTACTCGTAATCTATTACACATAAAAGAACATTATGGTGATTTATTGTAAAGTAAACACTGTCTTCCTCATCAAAATTAACATATATTTTACATGCGCTACATGTTTCGGCTTATACATTAAACCATCTTCAGGCTAATGTCAAAAGTGTCACTTTTGACATTATCCTGAAGATAGTTTAATATATAAGCCGAAACATGTAGCGCATGTAAAATATATGTTAATTTTGATGAGGAAGACAGTGTTTACTTTACAATAATTTACTGAATCACCTCATTGTGGGAATGGACCAGATCCTGAATTATTATGGTAATTACACAAAAAGCGGCGATGCCCATGGTTACGACACCCGCAGTCGAAACGATATATAGGTTCCGCAGCAGAGATTAACGTCCACTAAACGAAACAATTTCGGAATAGTACTATTTAATTCGCTCCGTAGTACTCTCAAAAATGCCCTAACAAAACTGTTCCAAGATAAGCTTAAAAAACATCTTCTGGTCAATGTCTACTATGAACTTTCCGATTTCAGATTAGTTGAAAATTAAGACTGTCTTGTTTTATTGACTATGGTATTTTGTTGTTACTGTATTTTTCTGTAGATAACTGTTTCATTTCCGTAAATGCATTGTACTTTTTTATATTTTAATGAGAATATTTACATATCTAAGCAACACGGTGTATATTATAATGAATAAAAGTACTAAATAATAAATATATATACTTACAGCTCTGTCGCCAAGGTTTCTCACACGGCAATGCAAGTGGGCCGTCTGTCCTACGGTAGTAGTTACTTCTCTGCGAGTTGAGTTATCAAAGTATGGTTGAGAAAAAGGCTGCTCCCAGTAGGGACTGTGTTCAGAACCCGCTTGGGCGCGCCCTAAAACAAAACATCCACATTAAAATTTAATGCGTTTCGCTTACATTCCGCTGCAAAAAGAGCAAACAATACATGCGCCACGACGGATATTGCTGAAGTTTGCTTATTTATAGAAGCTTCGCAATGAGTACATTTTCGAATCTTTGCATAAGACACGATGTTTGAGATATTAATTTCATCTTTGTTCGGTGTAAACTACATATAAAGCACACGCATTTTTGAACTCTCTTTAAAGTACGTATTTACAGTTAATTTTTAAAAAATATTTAAAGATTTCTACAAATGCTAGGTAAAGCGGTGCACAAAATATAAGGTCTATTTCCAACAAGTTACAAATGCATAATGTATACAGGGTGATTCACAAGTATGGTCATTAATATAATTGGGTGTATACTAGCCTCAGTATAAGTACATGGCGCTTACGGCGAAAACTTGCAGTGGGTCTGTGCATCCGTGAATCCGTGGCTAAATCAGTACATTAACCTAATGCGCAAAATGGGATTGAAATACCTAAACAAGTGTTTTTGCTCTTGTGTTTCATCTCTATTCAGTCTTATTTCAACCACAGGTGCGAATATAAGTTGATAGAAACTTATTCCACTGACCACCAAGCAGTTTAAGCAATTAGTGTTTCTATTTTTTGCAAGATTATTATTAATTTGAAGTAGTGAAGGGCTTATTCGAATGAAAAATAACCGGTTATCCGGTTATTGAAATAACTTATGTAACTCGGTTTTCGTTCCAAGTATTCGAATGAAAAATAACCTCATCCTGATACGTACTACGTGCCGTATCTCAGCGACCTGCGAGTGATCGAAATTCTGTAAAGGCAGATTGAAAACACCATTTGGGAGTCTCGCTCTACAGTTTTCTCCCTTGCTTCCTTGCCGGCTGAGGTTCGCGGTCGATCCGCCGTCATATGATATGAATATAAATAAATTTTTTGCCGTCTTAAACCCGGCCGATCGATAAACATAAACGTTTTACCACTGTTTTTTATTGCGATTAGCAAGCAGTCCCGCATATTTCTTTCTTTCTACACCTCTTAATAAATACCTCTTAATTTCCAATACATAACACATAATGTACATATTATGTTTTGGCTATAGATCGGAAGAATGTAGGAATAATCGAGCTAATGCAGAATAGCGAGTCGTAAAACTCATACAAATACAACAATATATTATTAATAATAATTATGATATTATTATAAATCGCCAGCAATCTAAAACAATAAAGGTGTATCCAGATATATTTCATTCATATCCACAATTACTTATTGTACAAACTCCTTAGAAATCAAATAAAAATCATTTATACAATTATTATAATTAACGATTAACTGAGTTCCTCTGCTATCTGCAAGTTACGATGCCGTCGAAACGAGTCGAGAGCCAAAATTTATTCGAATGATTATTCAAATAATGATTCGGTTATTAATATCATTCGAATGCAAATAATTCGGTTATGAAAATTGTCCGGTTATGCCCATCACTAATTTGAAGTGTATAGTTTATTATATAAAGTTGTTTGGTTTGATGTACTTTAACTACCCTTAAATTTAATGATCACACTTATGAATCAACCTGTATACACATAAATATATTAAAATTAGTGCATCAATGTGGAAACGCAGAAATAAGTAAATCAGTCTGACATTCTTTGAAGACTATTTTCTAAATTTTGTATTTTTCGCGATTCAGCGCATTCCAACGTTTCCATTTCCTCAAAGTCTACTTGATTCAGCCATTTCAAAAAGGAATGAGTTTTTGATGTAAAAAAAGCCTACTTGTTTCGAATATGGTACTAGAATTGACGGACGAATATATTAACCTTAAAAAGTTATGACAAGAACACTGCCATTGCAAAAACTACTCCTTCTGTTTCTTCATTAATTTTTTTCAAGGTCACCTAACTACATACAAAAAATTGCTTGCTTATACCAAATTTCCTGAAATTTACGTTTGATTTATGATCACGAACTCTGTAAACAGAGTCGTACCTAAATTCATTGATTATGTTTGTCCGGCGTATGTTTGTCTATGCGTTGTCTGGAATTTAACAATGTTGATTTCAGATTCAGGTAATAAACGAGAGAAATATTATTAAATACTACGTATATAGTCGTGTACATACATGCGTACTAATTCCATACGATTAGTACATGTGCACAGACATAAATAATACTTCTTCTTCTTCTTCTTAATTTAGACTGAGAGCTTGTTAACAACCACACAAATTGTGGCTTTCATAAGCCATCTTCGGCGGCGGTCGTGGTAGCTGGCTAGCCTAACCTCTTGAATTAGGGGAGAATACCTTTCTTCAGGGTTAACGATCACCGAAAATTTAGATGAAACCAATCTCCGGATGTGGAGTTGGAACTTCCTATCTACCGATTGCGAGAGCAAACGCGTTAGCTCTCGGCTAGCCGCTCTCTATATAAATAATATATATGTACACATACATCTTGAATTATCCGTGGCCCAATTGACACGGTTAATGGGTGTTTCACTGAGTATCGTCCTGGTATTAAACCAATTCGTCTAACATTGTCAGATATGTATAAATTTTATGCTGCGTTGATAATGGGAAAAAATCTTCTTTCCCAAAACGTTCGAATATTATATTTAGTATTTTTAGTGGAGTGTTTTCTCATCTTGTGTTGCCGGATACTTGTCTAGAGCGTTGTAAAAAGTATTCTTCTTCTTTTTACACCAAGTTTTTGCAACACTTTCAGTGTTAATTAAAAGACAAATAAATGTAAAGTTAACAATTGTCTGGACTGTATACAAAACAAACTTATATCAATAATTTGAAATTGCAAAAAAGGAGTAATCAGCTGCAACTGCATCAAAATAATGTGAAGATTTTCACGCGTTTGTGGGTTCAAGCCAATAGAATATGCGCAAAAACGACAATCTTAAAGGGAACTAGAAGGGGGGGGGGTAGTAAGGAGGACAAACCAATATTTTAGAAGGTAGGAAAGGCAAAGTATAGTGTGATCACAATTTATTTTTATGTAGTATGGCTATGGAATACTTCCTAATTCATGAATGCAACTATTAGTCACTTAAAAATCAAATGTCAATTGACATTTAAGTATACACGTTGTTGCATTAATAAATTAGGAACTATTCCATAGCCATACTAGATGTGACTTTAGAAGACATATTGTCTTCTTCCTCTGCTGCCTATCCATTCTATGGACTTCAGTGGTCACACACATTTACATACGGATGAAAACCGTAAGTGAAACAATTTGTAGCTTAGTTTCTTCTAGGATGCTATTAATTATATTTTGACGGATACACTATACCGTTGTCACGTATGCTTCAAATTTTATTTTCTCTCTAACATATTTTATCCATGATAGTCCAGACTGGTACATGTGGTATTTATAATCTGCAGAACGATTCTGCTTGAGAACCAGTATACTAAATTTGCTAGAAATTACTTGAAATTGTAGATCATGAAACTGAAAAAAGTTAATTCCTAGGGAAGTTTACTTGTCAACCTTATTAGTAACCCTTATGAACTGTACTTTTCACTCATGTTTATAGAATCCGTAGTAAATGACACACTGTTCTTTACACTGTAATACATTTTAAATATTAAATTCCTCTATTTCTTAAAGGCAATACTGTTGTCGGTTCAAAATGTTCTGAATGATCCCAAAAATAATATAAAACAAGGTGAGAAGGTGCAAGCACCTTTTCGATGGTTTGGCACAATCTTGGAATGGAGTCGTTTTTTCCATGGGCTTTTTGAGATCCCCGCTTCTTAAGATAAATTAATATTTAGTCTTTGTAATCTGCTAAAACGGTGATTTCAGTATGGTGACAGAGTCCCCTTATAATGTAGCATCTCAAATTCAAAGCTGACATGGATAGACATTTGAATCCGCATCTTTTAATTATTAAAAAATATATATTCGGTACCCAGTTACGAACTCCTGACCTTAAGCGCAGCAGCTCAGCTTTATACCACTACACCATCGTGTCAGTGTAGTTACGCGGCGGCTTAACGCCTATTAATGATATCCTGACTACAAATCCAAAAACATATGCAAAGAAAAACGGTCAATCTCGGGCAATAGCGTTTCAGTTCTTTGCATTAATGTTGCACACAAACTAGCTCAGGAATCATTCTGACACTTTATGTCGTTCTCAAGATATAATGTTTACATCCATCCGGCGGTACACCCTCACTAAACGTAATTTTCCGACTTTCCTTTAACGCCAAAACGGTTGCTGTCTTTACAAGAATTTGCGGTTTCATGAGACCTATCATAAAATTTTGGTTGTCTCGCGATGCAAATTAGTAAAAATCATCGGACCCGAAAGTAATACTTCGGCAGATCGTGCCGAAGTAATATTTTTCTTTTGCAAAAGCTCAATATAAAATTCATAATATTTAAACGGTTCGAAGTTGAACACCGGAACCAAGGAGGGGTTTTAGTGGGTAAGAATTCGACAGTCCCCTGTGGAATAAGACGCTTTGTGAAGAAACCCTTTCAAAGGTTTCATCCCAATAAGGAAAACTATGATAGAATAACATTGATTTAGCTTTTTTTCAGTATTTTGCCAGTTTTATAAAGAAAATCTCTATTTTCTGATAGGTTCCGTATATAAGCTTACTATTACTAAATAAAATTAAGACTTTTTGGCGAAAATATTTACCTATATTCTGACATAGGTCTCTACATTTTTCCAACTTGTTAGGTATTTGGCTCCAGCTGTTCGCTTTAGAGCATCCATCAAGCGCATCTGGGGCGTTCTGTTGATCTTCTGTCCATCCATGGTTTCCATCGAATATAACCAAATGTGGCACAATTTTACGTGCCTGAGCGTGTAAAACTCCTATATTGCCAATATGCAGCATATTCACAAGCTCATATAAAAAAATACGCATACCTGACGTTGACCACTTATTTTTATGAAATTAAATAGCTCTTGTTTTCGCCACGAAATCTGAATTTTGTTCTCCTCTTGCTCGAATTTGCCTTCGCATGGAGAATGAGCCGGGCTTAAATTTTATTGTCACTATCATAATAAAGTTACTGTAATGTACGCATCAGATTTGAGTTTCTGTAATTGCCGGTATGCGACCATACTCGTATTTCAGCTACTTGGATAGCGCTAGCATTCGGGCGCACATGCCATGTTGCCACTTATTTATACAAAACGGAGAAATATATTTGCTTTCATAATAACCGATCTCTATGGATTAGTGGTTAGCACGTCTGCTTAGCATTCGGGAGGTCATGGGTTCGACTTCCGTGCTCGTCTTCTCAAGTTTTTAGGTGGTTTCCTGAATCAATACAGTACATTCTCTGAGGAAAATACCGGGACAGTACTTCTCCACCATTCTTGGCCTCTCTTCCATTCTCCACCTCTCCTTTCTCTCACCCATCCTAAATTTTCTATTATTGGCTGAAGAGGGACGCAAGGCCCCTATAGCAGCCTGCCCTCTGTTGTGAAATTACCTTGAATCTTTAACTTTACTCTTGGTTCTATACTTGTCTACAAACGGAAATATATAATTTTTTCTAGCCTGGGCTCTTAACTGCGTTAAGATTACAATCCGGGTGTAATTGTAACTTAACGTAGTAGTGTACAGGGTGTAAAGTATTTATAAGATGAGACTTGTTTTGTTTGTGAGTTATCTACTGAGATACGAGGGGTCGTTTTTTTAACATAGTCTTATTGCTTAATGATGCAAGGACTAGAACGTTTTAATAACAACTGTAAATCTTCATAAAAGGAATCTTTTGATTTTGTGATTACGTGACCCTCTATAGGTGCTGTGAGTTCGTTATCGTCTCCAAATCTGTTTCTTCCGAGGTCTTTTTTAAAATGCCATAAAAAAGTTATCAGATGAGGTTGGATCCGGACTGTAAAGAGTATGGTCTAATTTATTAAAGCTGCCACCAAAGAGCATGACCATCGCGCGGGTTTTTGCTCGACTTCACAAGGTGCAAGACACATTAGGCCAGAAAATGCTGGATGTTCATATACAAATACAACGCGGTCTAAGCCGAAATTCTATGTTACGAAGAATTATACGAGGGTAGTTTGAAAAGTGTGATTTTCTTGAGATGCGCCACAATTCATAAAGTCAAAATTTCAGCTAGATGCGACGTGGACTTCGTTTAACAGCCATTTCAATTGACCACTTTCAAATTTTCCACAACAATGGACAAAGCGAGTTTCATGCTGTCATAAAACATTCTATTTAATAACGTTAACTTCCGCATAGATAAAAAACTAGTTTGATGAAGTTCACTGAGACTCTGTACCATCTTTCAAGACTGTTTATTTCTGGGTAAATGAGTTTAAACGTAGTCGTACATGCACTGAAGATGAATCAGGCTCCGGACGCCCGATTGAGGCCACCATAGAGGCCACCATTGAAAAAATCCATTGGATTTCACGAAATATTGAATATGAAAAGACCTTATATAAATTGTTCAAGCGTAAAACTCTATGTAATGTTAAAACATAAACATACTTTTATTACAAGAAATTTAAACAGTTCAAAAAAACATTATGCAACTACATAGTTGCGTCGATCCTATATATCTTAAAACATCGCCTCTTTACACAGGCGTATTTTGCGACTTTATACAAGAATTTGAACAAAGGTGGTCAAGCCGTTTGTTTGTTCTGTTAATGCATCCACACATCAACAGACATTTTCTGTAAACATTTTTAAAGTCCTTAGTTTTTAAAAAGCGTATTTTCACAAACATATTTCCTGTAGATTTAGAGGCTTACTTTACAATATAGAAGTTGTAATAACTTATATGAAATACAGTATATGGAAATTATTAAACGGAAACATAGGCAATTTGACATAAGTTGCTTTAAAATATGATACGGTTGATGTTTTCTAAACAATAATTTTGTTTGTAATAAACAAAAAATGCTGTATCCTTTCTATGAAAAATATAGCACACTATTAAATTTTATAGTGTTATATCATTACGGTTTTTTAATTTCATCCTAACGACTATCACTGTCCTCCGGAACCGTTTACGCATTACTTCAGGGGACGCGGGCGTTACTTAGACCAAACCTTAATTAAGTGAAATCCAGACCGCCCATGCCGGAAGTCGAACTCTCGCCCCCTCCGACTCGTATTTTTACTGTGACGGGCTGCAGCGGCGAGCGCCACTCGCCTACCGAGGTCTGGATACTTCGCAGTTAGCGACTATGACCACTATTCCAGAAACTTGCAGTATTCAGTTATCAGCGGTGTGTAGAAGCAGTTTTTGATCGGTGATGTCATATCAACAAATAAATATATATGTGCATAAGAAAAATACATTAATTAATTCATTTAGATTGTATTCGTGGCTGTTAACTTTTGTGCGCACTTAGCTTGCTGTTTTCCTCTTGAATTAATCTCTAAATTCTTGTCTTATATAGAGCCGAGAAGAGACTAAACGAAACACTAAATGCAATTAGAAATAATTTGATTTAATCCGCACTCAAATTTAGAACTGATTCTTCAACAATAATTGACGAAGCGCTAGGAGTTGAATTTCAAAAAATAATTAAAATAATTTGAAACCTTATTCACGTACAAACAGCCTGTTCAGACCTTGTGCAGTTTCCTGTATTGTGTGGTCAACGCTCAATGAAGAGTGACCTTAAACTGTCACCGTTGCCTATACGATGAGTTAAATTCATTAGTGTGTAGGTTAGATAATAAGCATGACAAATAGATATCTTACATAATCCCGTGGATTTCTAGTTAGCAACAGCATGTTCCTTTGTGTGTTTGTGGGAACTCTAACACTACCGAATCAATAAACTATTTCCGCAAGTCGACGTACTTGAAGTAATACCTGTTTACAGAGCGTCAATGATCTAAAGACAGAGGTTTATTTAGACTTGTATTAAATGAGAATGAAAGTTTCAGTAACAACAACTTTGATCAATATGTCTTTTCGATAAATTTTGGATAAACCATCTTACTAAATTGGACAAAATTTCCCCACTAGAAGCACATAATTCAACGTCTTAATTTTTTGCTTCGCTACATAACCCTTTACCCATCAAAACTACAGATGAATGTGATGAATCAACACCATTACAGATTCAAGTTACTAAATTAACTAATCTGGCAACTGGCATTTTAGAAAATTTTATATTTTCTGCTTTGAATAAGAGGTGTCAGAACCTTTTAAGACATCACATATACGCCACCAGAACTGCAAAATAACTGTGGTTACCCATATTATATTAAATATTGCTAAATAAATTAGTTTTTTTTTAGTTTATTGAACTGCTAATTTACAATCTACTTTATATTGAAGTAATAAGTAAATAGTTGAAAAGTAATCAGACATGCAAGGGTTCAGCCAGTGCTGAAGCTACTATGAGTCTTTTATTAATTTCGAACTAAGTCATGCGGCCACTGTCGTTTCAACCTTCGGGCTATTGGTTGGGATGTCCGTGAAGATTATAGTGGTAGGTTCTTGAAAGTCTGCGAATCTCATCAGTTATATAAGGAATTTGTAAGTCGGTGTGCAGTGTATCATTTCTGACATACCAAGGGGAATTTGCAATGATTCGCAGGGTCTTCGACTGAAATCGTTGAAGGATTTTTGTATGCGAGGCTTTTGCACATCCCCATAGCTGAATCCCATATGTCCAGACGGGTTTCAGGATGCTCTTGTATAGCAGAACCTTATTGGAGAAGGAAAGCTGGGAGCGCCGTCCTAATAGCCAATCCATTTGTCGGAGTTTGAGATTTAATTGATCTCTTTTAGTCTTTATATGTTTGCGCCGTGTTAATTTTTGGTCCAGATGTAAAGAGAGGTATTTCACTTCGGATTTAATTGGTATTGGGCTGTTATTGATTGCTAATTGTGGACACTGAGTACGTTTATTGGTGAAGGTTATTTGAGCGGACTTATCACTATTAACTGTCACTCTCCAAAGCTCGAACCAATCTTCTATTAAGTTGAGGTGGCTTTGTAAATTTATTGCAGCGGTTCCTGCTGTGTCACTGATGGATAAAATCGCTGTATCGTCGGCAAACGTTGCTATTACAGTGTGTTGGGTGGTTGGTATGTCAGAGGTATAAATTAAATACAGAAGTGGCCCCAGTACACTGCCCTGCGGCACACCTGCAGATATATATTGGTGGCTTGAGACTGCATCATTAATTTTTACTTGAAATATTCTCTCGATTAGATAGGACATTATTACAAGGTATAGCTGACTCGGAAAGTGTTTCTTAATTTTATAGAGTAGGCCCTTATGCCATACCTTGTCAAATGCTTGCTGGATATCTAAGAATATGCCTGCACATACTTTTCTGGTTTCAAGGCTCTCCATAATATTGTTTACAGTTCTATGTCCTTGATGCACTGTCGAGTGGTGTTCTCGGAATCCGAATTGGTGAGATGGAATCATTAGGACTAGGTCTATGGTTTCTTTAATTCTTTTGAGGAGTAATTTTTCAAAGATTTTTGACATTAAAGGTAGGAGACTTATAGGTCTATAGGATGAAGGTTGTGTTGGTTGTTTTCCAGGCTTGGCAATTATAGTTACTTGTGCATGCTTCCACTGAATAGGAAAATGACACAATCGCAGGATGCTGTTGTAGATGGTGGTAAGGAAAACTAAAGCTTTCCTAGGGAGGTTTTTTAGTATTTCCCCTACTATTAAGTCGTAGCCAAGGGCTTTGCGAGTATTGGTAATCCCTATTTGTTTTTGTACTTCGGCTGGTGAGAAAAGTTTTTAGTGGGAGTGACATTTGACAAGGTGTATGAAGGAAAGCTTCGATTTCTGTAGGGTCGCCATTTGCTGGAGCTGGAGGCGTTACAAAAACGTTTGCGAGGTGGTCGGCGAATGTTTTAGCTTTGTCCTCATCTGACCTGGCCCAACTACCATCCATTTTTTTAATTGGTGGAATTGCTACAATGGGTCGTTTGATTTTTTTTGTGGCTTTCCATATTGAGTGGTCTTTTGGAGAGAGCTGAGTAATATATTGTTTGAAGGTTTCATTGCGTGCTTCTTTTAGAGCATCATGTAAGCGGTGTGTGAGTCTGTTATAGTTGGTTCTGTCTTTGATTCTTTGCCACTGTTTCCTAGCCCTGCGTTTTTCCACAATCAGATCTCGTATATGTCGGGGTATGTTGTTAGTGTCGAGTATATTTGTTGTTCTATTAGGTGTTGCTTGCATGCAGCATTCTGTATTAGGGTTGCAAAGTAATGAGTTGCCTCGTCTAGATCATGCGTGGTTTTAATTTTGACAGCGAGGTTAACTTCTTGGTCGAGTAATGTTCTAAAACAGTCCCAGTCTGTGTATTTGGAACATAATCTTACAGAGGCTTCCTTGGTGATGATTGTTGCGCTGACAGTTACCAGAACTGGCGAGTGGTCCGTGGATAAATCGAAGTTGGACTCTGCTTTAAGATATGTATTTGCTATTCCTCTGACCACTCCAAAGTCAAGTAAATCAGGTAACTTATTTGGGTCTGTAGGCCAATAGGTAGGTTCTCCGGTAGTGAGAAAATTGAGGTTGAGATTGTGGGCTACCCGTAATAGATTTATTCCTTTAGGGTTACTTAACCTAGATCCCCAGGTTGTATTTTTAGCGTTCCAGTCTCCTCCAGTGATGAACGTGTTACCAAGCGATTCAAAGAAGTTATCATATTCTTCGACGGAGATGGAGTGTCGTGGGGGGCAGTAGATCGATACAACCACTGAAGTCACGAGTTTCTACTTTTATGCTTGAAGCTTGAATTTTTGCAGTTGTGTAAGATTGAAGTTGGTAATGTACAATTGAGTTTTTTATTATGACCGCTGATCCTCCATGGGCTCTCCCATCCGGATGATTAGCTAAGTATGTACTGTAGTTTGGTACTTTTATTACTGTTCTCGAAGTTGCGTGGGTTTCCGAGATTAACATTATGTCAGTTTTGTGGATATGTAGACATGATATTACTTCTGGTATGTGATTTGTAATACCCTTGGCGTTCCAGAGCGCTATGTGTATTGGTAAAGCCATTATGCTAGTTTATTTATGACGGTGAGCATATTTAAAATCATGCTGTTCTGGTTAATAAGTTGTGCAAACATTGACATTCCATTAGGAAATTGAAGAACTGTGCATCCTTTGTAGCTGGCGGGATGGTTGCCGTGACAAAGGGCACACTTAGCAGGAGTGTCTTGTGTTTTTTTGCATGCGGCGGTGTTATGCTTGCCTCCACATTTGACACAAATAAAAGGTTTATTGCAATAGGCCTTTGTATGTCCATAGCGTTGGCAACGGGTGCATTGCGGTATAGAATTCTTTTTTCTAGGGGGTTCGACAGACACTTTAAGGTTGCTTAGGTATTCGACATCTTATATCTTCTTCTTATTGTCGTTTGGTTCAAGTTCGATTATAAACAGTAGCAAGGGGTCCTTTGTTACCCTGTGCCGTACATTCATGATGTTACGTACTTTATGCCCGAGTGTGTTTAGCTCTGCTTTAATTTCTTCTATCGGGATTGAATAGTGAATATTTCTAATGAATACTCTATAAGCTCGGTCTGTTTTTAGTTGATAAGTATGATGAATTATTTCCTCATCTTTAAGATATGTCACGAGTCAGTAGTATGAGTGTTAATTTATTTTTCTAGGATTTTAGTTAAGTCATCATTAATCAGTTTATTGTAGTCTTGCACCCCGTATATATAAATTGGTGGGGGTTTAGGAATTTTTGGTTGTTGCGTATCAGTACTGACTTCTTGATGGTCATTACTCGTTTCGACTTGCGAGAAAATTTGGTATTTACTGGATGTGTTTATGTGTGTTGATAACGTTATACCAGGAGGGACGTTCCTCTTCCTTTTTTTATACACCTGCCATGGATGTTTAGTTTTTACATTGTCTTAAGTGTTTTCGTTGTCTTGAGTTTTTTCATTATCTTGAGTGCTTTCAGTATCCATTTCTACGGAATTAGCGTCGGTTGTATCAGTTAAATATGTAATTTCAGTTTTAGTTGTGCTTTATTGATATATTAAATATATAAGTATTGTTAACATCAGTAACGCTCTAGCAGCACTATGATCCGAAAGTAGCACTTACTTAGTTTTCGCCCAACTTTGATACAGGTTCTACAATTTCAAACGTCATCATGCGTTTTGGGTCACCTACATAGTTTTAGTAACCTGTGCATCGACGAACAACGCTTCTTCGTTATTGCAACTTTCCCTGTGCTGTTTCGAGGTGGCAATAGCTGTCCGGGCTCGATTTCCTTATCAGAAACCTTGAGAAGTCTTAGTTCTGGTTTTGAAGCTACATGCCTTGTTTTCTTTGAGTGACGCTTTACGTGAAGATTTGTCCCAAGGAAGCGGTCATCACAGTGGTCGCAGCCGCCTAATTACTTCGGAATACGTAGTCTTTTAAGCAAGATATCCGCTGGCCGACCACAATCTGAGGTAGGACCAGATTATGTCTATTTCCATGTAGGTTTATTATCAGGCTCACTGTTTTTATTTTTTCCTCTCATTGTGTTTCGTCATAAGGTTACAACTTCGATATGTCTATGTGTGGACGAGGCCCGTAATGTGTGCTGCCAAGACAGGGTACTGCAAAAGCCCACTAACAAGGAATTAGACTTCAGGGATAATTGTGTACCTGCAGCATTTCGGGTTTGCTCAGCAGGAATAGTAGCCACTAAGGTCAGGCCTTTTGCTTATTGTAATTTTCCGGTGGATCACTACTTGTTACCCACCGATTTTCATTCGTTCATTTTGTAAACCTTTCGATTTCGTATCATATTTTCATTTGTAATAAGAATAGTGAACGTGTAAATCTGATTATACACTGTCACATGCGCTATTGGGCGATCATCAATTTGTTTTGCTAAAAACGACCAATAGTTTTATTTTTTATATGAGTTTAATTGATAATCTTTACTCAGGGGTTTTACTACTTTGGTCCGTCGGTAGCGCACTCTCTAATCAAGTGGGACCTTTTTGCTTACATGACCCCGTGTACTATTCGCACATCGAATTTTTGTATTAATTCATATGTTAGCAACTGATTTTTGTGGGTCCGTTTTGAAGATACTGACCCGATGAAGTTAACTTGACAATTCTTGCTGATTGTTTGAACCTCAATTTATTTTGGGTGTTTATGTCGTGACACTAAACATTTTAAGTTATGATTAATATATTGTAGCCGAACTGAGCTTCAGTCCTTATTATCCTCACTTTATTGGAGCATTATTATGAATTTATAAACTTTTCGATTTAGTTATTAAATATAAACGCTCGCAAGTAGCCCATGCAATATATTATTTTTAGTTCGAAACCGTTATTCTGCACAAACATAATTAGTCTGACACTAGTACTTGTATCGTTTTGCAGATACTCGTTAACTCCTTTTACTCGTGTTACGACGCAGCTCGTCTACTCTGCGTGGTTCGATGGAGCATGACACGGTAAATTATTGAACCTGACGGACTTGTTATTTTTCACATAACTAGTAGGTAAATATATTCTCTACGGCCATGTCGCATCTGTGGTATTTCATTTGATCTAGTCGTTTGGGATACTAAAAGATCCAACGTTAATGTCGGGTGTTTTCGTTAATATTACATTTTTACAAAAACGTGTGTGGCAGTTGGAGCAGCAACGTTAAGCTATTGCCAGATAATTTAACAGCCTTAATATATGCATTGCTGTAACTGGGCTGAACTCATGAAAACTATTTGAAATACATATAAAATTTATTACGCGAGATTATTAAGTAGAGTATAGTTTTATGCAATCAGCACAAAACCTGAAGTATTTGGCTGATCATTGTTATTTCCAGTTCCATTAAGAACGAATTTTTGCAAGTAGAAGATATCGCTATTCAGTTTGTAATGGAACTGATTTTGTGCATATTAAATTTCTAAACAGACAGTCGACGCCATCAACTTGAAAGATCAGATGGAAACGCAGGCAGCGTTTCCAATAAACATCGAAAGAGATTTACCTTCCGCGAATCGCATGTAAAATGTCTTTAATGAGCTCAAATCCGAAAATAATGAGTATTATGGTAGTAAAATGCTTGCCTGGTTTACGAATAGAATACTGTACATACCACTTCACTGAGTAGAAGTATTTTAACGTGGTCTAAGTTTTCATGACATTTCCTACACAATACTAACGAGTATATTCAAGAAAACCACAGCCATCAGTTCTAATCTGCGCTTTTGTCTTTTCGACGCAACTGAAAAAGCTACATAAGTAGGTTTAACAGAATATATTTCGACACTGATTGGTTTCAATGTCACATGTAATTTTGCCTTCTCTTGTAAGAGATTCCGCAAAAGTTGTTCAAAGCAAAAAGCGGCGACAACAAAGCTGCCCGCATTCTCTCAAATAAATCTGGATAGAGCTGCGCCAAAATAAAACGCGAGAGAATTTAATTCTCTTTGCAATATGTAGTTTGTCTACGTACGAATTAAGTTAACATGCTGGCTATTACGTTTCTAATTTACGGAGGCTGCTCAGAATTTCGAAGGGTTTCGCATTTCTACCTCCCGCGTATCTACTTATTCTGCTGCGAAGAGACAAAACTCAGCCGGCCATTCTCAACGCACAATCTTTTCGGCAATTATTTCTTATGCGAAGGTTTGCGGAGGGTTTATAAAATTGGATGATAAGGTGGGAAAAACTTTTTGACGCCTCTGTTTATAATATCACCAAGAAATCGATAAAACGAAGTTAAGCGCCAAGACAAAATCATAAGCTGTAATGTGTCCTGAAAGTTTATAACTTTAGAGTAATCTCTCGTCGCAACGTGTAAATTGAATGCAAGCAGTAATTATAACGTGCATTATACGTACTTACCCGAAGAGGTGCAGGTAACAGAATAATTAGCGTTTAATTAAAATGGTGGATGCAATATTTTATATGAGCCATAGTTCAAAGAGCTCTATTAATAAAGGGTTTTCTGGGCACAAAATTGGAAAACGAAAATTTATTGTTGCAATTCCGCAATTAATTTTATGAAAAGAAGCCTTAAAGTTTATAGAAATTTACCTGGGACAGTATTTGCAGGCAGTTAATAAAATATGGAGTACAAGCTAATGCCTTCATGAATCAGTACGCTTATAATATTGTTACGTTTTACGTTCTGGGGCTATTAAAAATTATACGCCGCTTCTTGTTTAAGCATTTATTTACAGCAATTTATCTTTACTATTTACAAAGCACAAGACTATTAAGGAGGGACACAAATTATTTATAAACTAATCAGGAACTATTTCTAACAACAAATACACTTCATTTATTTTCGCGCGACTTAAA